>CM046832.1:12253625-12370612 GCA_025618425.1 Heliocidaris tuberculata | reverse complement strand
ATATATATATATATATATATATATATATATATATATATAGTCATGTTTTCTGTTTGGGGGTTACTTGAAATTATTGTGTTCTTATATAATAATAACACGACACACCTGAGCCCCTAAATATAACTGGTGGTTCAATGGGATAAAAGAGGAATCAACAGAGAGAATGAATTTTCAACTTTTACGCTGGATAAAGAAAATGGCAGGAACTTTTTGACCAAAAAAACGGACAGAAGCATGGGTTAAAATCTTCTCCGTTCTTTAAGAGTGATTTGTATGTAAAATAATTTTGCAGTACGTAATTTCCTCGAAATGACGTTGGGCTCTTGGTTTTATTGATGGTAATTTATATTGACACGTAGTTTTAACGGGTCGTAACATTCACCTTCAGTCTGTGCCCAAACTCCAATAATCACATTTACAGTGAATATGATATCTTTTTAATCATAGCTCGCGTAGTTGAAATCAAATAGCCAAGCTCATATCTGATTTCATAGTAGAATAAAGTTTGTCTTTCGTCAGAGACCACCGAAGACTGTGACAAAATGCTCAGAGAAGTGTGTCTCCCTGTGGTTTTTAAAGGTTCTTTTTCAGTGTTCACCTTAGAGGCCTCAGATTTCAAACAGCAGTACATTACACGAAGCCTCAACGTTTGTTGTGTCCTTGACCATTTTTTATTATAGTCATAATGGTCTGAATTTCTGAGATGACTTTGTTTTACCCATTAATTGTGTAGTATTTAGAATTATTTTACAAAAATGATGCACGCTTCCACGTCGTACAGGAAGCAAATCTTTACCTTCTGAGGTTTAAGGGCTGGTCAGACTTGTCCGATAACGATAACGAGAGATTTTCAATTAAAGTTACACCCTACTATAATGTGTGTAAGTGTGAGTAATGCTCGTGTATGTTAAATCGTAGTAGCAATTTTAGGGTGTACCTTTAAATGAAAAATCTCGTAATCGTTATAGTTATTGGACAAATGTGACCAGCCCTTTCAAAGAGAATATTCCTATCACTATCAATACTAAGATGTTTGTGCACTAAAGATCATTAAAACAATCGTTTTCATAAGTAAAATTATTAGTGAGTACACTTTGTGAACAATTTTGTTTAGAATGAGATCTTGTAACCTCGCTATCGGGTATATATTAACTGTTCACAACCATTTGGATTTTACTATATATTCAGATCCAATATTCAGCACTATCCCGATACATATACTTCTTCTACAAGACTGTATAGAAACGGTTGTATGGCATGAAGCATACCATAATAACTCACATACCACTCCTCTTCAAATGTAAGTGGTTTCTTTGCCTTCTCCTTGAGAAATGTATCCAGTGATTGCATTACAATCGTTCTTAGCTTTCATCTGACCTATTCCAGTATATGGCGACCTTAAAAGATCGAGTTTTCAAACCCAAAGAAACCAACTAGAAGCCGAACTTGCAACTGTTACGTGTATAACCTTGTTCATTTATTGGTATCAAGTTCAATGACAATGTCGTTTCTATGAAATTGAACTTGAGATGTTTCACACATAATGTTTTTTTTTTCCATTTAATATGTTTAAGATTTGTCATTCTTTGTCATATAGGTATAGGATAATGGTGGATTCGACATTAAAATTGTTTGTCAAATGGATCAGTATGAATCAGTAAATTAAATTTTCAAATAGAATTCGGTTGAAATGTATTAAAGTGAATTCATATCAGAGCAAAGGTTACAAGATACTTTCCGAGTGGAGTAGGATAAAATATTGGTGTAAGTTTGATAATGTCCTTTTTATCAATCGTAATCATGGTAATTTTGATACAACATTTTGAACAATGAAATTCTGAATTAAATTACGATCATGTCCACTTTTTTTTCAGCGAGTCGTGAAGCGGCATTCACCTACGCGATCACGTCAGCAGGCGTGGTCAATGCCATCAGCCGATCGTGCAGGGAAGGCCAGCTCTCGACATGCGGTTGTGGGAAGTCGCCCCGCCCACCCGATATCCCACGAGATTGGGTGTGGGGAGGATGCGGCGACAACATTGACTACGGCTACCGTTTCGCCAGGGAGTTCGTCGATGCCCGTGAGATGGAGACCAACCCTCAGCGTGGAAGCTTCGCGTATGATCGGATGAAGATGAACCTCCATAACAATGAAGCTGGTAGAAAGGTATAAACTCCCTTTATTCCCGCTCCCCTTTCCCAGTGATCCTCATCTTTATAGTGTTAATACTTAATTCCGTAAGATTTGCTTCTTGCTATTACCCCCTTAGTTCATCTCAACTTGTCACACCGTTTCACTCTCAATTTCCAATGTTTCCCCTACTTTTTACCTGCTGGTGACTTTAATAAATTTATTTTCTATAACTTCTTTTACTTCATCTCTTTCCACAACGTCTTCTCAAAACACTAGTTTCCATAATGAAGCCACAGTAATTTTGTGGACTAATATTTATCACATTGGTCATGTAATGTAATACCAACAACAATTCCTCGTTTCGCGTAATTTTTCTCATGGATAATATTTTTGTTTGTCATTTGCGGTTAGTGAACCTATTATAACATGGATTTAATGGGGTTCCTGCTCCAGACGTTATAACGACCCCGTAGTGAAAGATGCGCCATACTTGATATCCCTGATAAGATTTTATTTTCTCTAAAGCGTCAAGCATTTTGCAAGACTTGTAAGACTTGCATGTTTTTGCTTGTATTTCGTGATTATTTAGAACAATTATATTCAGTTTTTATTTTTTTTTTGTTCAAATCAAAGTAAGAGTATCTTTGGTCAAATTATTTTATTTATCTTTCTTGATTATGGTTACCCTCCTCCAATTGTTGTCTTCTCTTTATATCCTAATTCTCATATTCTAGTTTGTTCCGTGTACTGGTAATAGAGCTAGACCGTTTCGTTGCGTCTTTTTTTCTCACAATGTTGTGCAGTTAAATATAACCGAGGGTAAAGAGTATATACTCATCTGCGATTTACCAAAAATACAAAATCTGTCCTTTGATCAAGGTGACAGGGGAATGAGAAGTCAGATGTGAACAATGACGGATAAATATTCCTTATTACGTCGTTAATCTGGACTTATCACGCTGTGACGATGAAGGAATCCTCTTTGGTTTGTGGAAGTCAGCTCTGGTGGATTAGGGTTGATAGATTGTATGAGTAAGTCAGTAGCAAGGTTTCGGAAAGGGCTTTAAAAGCATTCTAAGATATCGAAGATCTCTTGGAGCAGCGGATAAGTATTACGAGAGGAAGGCCATTTCATAGTTTTCAGATGATGCGCTTTTATGTGGCTCCTCCCCCCTCATATAAGACAGACCTTACATTGTTTAGATGGTAATGTTGTAAGAAGGGAATATTCTTCTGTTTCGGATAGCGTTCGCTCAAGATTATGTTGTATGGTCTCTTAAAGATTCAGTTTTGTATTTCCGTAACTTATTGCACCGATCATTATAACATAATACATATTGATAAGCAAAGTCTGTAACAGTTCCATTACCTTTGTTTATTTTCAGCTGCCATTTTATATTTCGGAATTAAATCACTTTCGTGTTCTCTATCTTAGTACCACACTGCAAACCAAATATTAAAATCAAAACAGCCCTACTCGAAGTCTTGTTTGACGCCATGCATTCATTCCCACTGAATTGTATTTTTTATAGCAGAAAAAGCACAGAAACATTGAAATGTAAACATATTTTAGATGAAGAGATAAAGCACTTAATATCTCGACAAAAATGGCTTTACGATAAACTGCAATGTGGAGTGCTTTAAAGGGGTCTAGGTCCGATCGTCGATATGGAGAACTTTTACTTTAGGAACGTTTAGATATATGTCGAAATATATCGATGTGAAAATATCAGATTTCACCTCAGGCCGGCATGAAGCACTTCTCCATCAGTCACTCTAAGGCGACTCGACGATGGAAACAATATGAAAGTACGGCTCGACTTTCCCATTTTTGCTCGAATAAAATAACCAACCGGAATGCGAATGAAAAAAAAAATGGTCCTTTTTTTTAGGCGTGCAGAATTCCCAGTCGTCGTTTAGTGCTGATGATATGCAGCCTACCCAAACTCAAGCCAAATATGCAAGTGCCCTGCAGCCACAGTAGCACTCCAAGAAAATATTATATAAATATTGGCCCTTACCTTACACCCGATTGAACCAAGGGTTTAAACCCGCTTCCCCCTTCTTTGAACTGTGAAGACGAAGTGAGGAAAAAAATATCTATCGAAATCATATTTCTCACTTCTTACTTTTTTTTGAGTGGAGAGTTTTCTCTCTTGAATTCCCCTTTAGCCCGGGGTTACATTTAAAACATGTCATTTGTTATTTGTAGGTTAAGAAAGATTTTCCGCGTTTCGTTTTATAACACCTCATTATTTGAGGCAACATTCATCACGATGGAATCGAATGAGGAGCATAGCCCGAAAGAATGAGAAATGGCGCCTTAGGCCTTGTGGTCCCGAGCAAGCCCTAGCGAGGGGGAGAAAATAAATGTTCGATTATAGGCAAAGCATTGTCAGGGAAACCAGACTGTTTATTTGATTTCATAGGGTGCACTGCCCAGCCAACGAGATGTTTCCATTACAAACAAATTTTCAGCATGAATGAAGTACAGATCTTTGATCAAGAAAATGGTGGAGAAGATGCCTACATAAATCTATGTTATGTTCTTCATTTAAGACTGTCAGAATACAATTACATCCAAACCAAGTACACTCATTAAACTACGGGTTGAGAACTATTGGTGAACCATCCATTCAAGAGCAGCCGGACAAGCATGTCTTTACATATTTTCTTCATGGGGGGTATCTGGAATATGTCATCTCTTGTTCAGACACGTTTAGTACATCGATTAAACAAAAGTAGAGGAAAAGTGACTTTATGAACAAATATCAACGCATTAAAGCCAATTTCGGTTTTGTTCAAGTATGCCTGCTGTTCGATTCAGAAGATGCTGAATGCTTTAATTATCAGGTTCTGCAAAATATTACACTTTATCATCAACATATAAGTGGTATTATGTTAACGTCATCAGTGTACAGGATCAGAAAACTTTGAACATCTCCTGATGACTGACCAACAATTTCGTACTCAAGAAATCACTTGGTGAGACTCCAGCGTGAGGAAGACTGGTAGAAGTATGATAGGTGCGAACACGATGTATTCGTTCTGGTTCACCGAGAGGTGTATACCGACCGCTAGCTTACCGCCAACTCTCTAGAATTTCCTCTTGAAATCCTATCTCCACTCGTACATGTTAGTAAGGTATCCTGTCAGACGACAAATGACTGCGTTAACATTAGCAAGATATGCATGATTCGGAAACCCTGAAACGTAACGAAAAATCACACTCTATCCCCTTCCCTTTGATAGCAAGGATTTCGGAAGCTTTTTTAAAAAACTGAATCTAATTTTCCGTGTTGATCTACTCAATAACAACTGTGGAAAATTGACACAATCAGATCTCCAACAATTTTCAAATTTAGGAGACTCTTGTGTCGAAATACACTCCAACCTTCAAAAATATCGAGACACGTTTTCAAGAAATTGCAATATTTACTGTTTATGTATTTTCATTCTGTTTTTCCCTTCCCGAGTAGATGTAATTAATGACAAAGAATACTGTTCGTACAATTAAAAAAAATATCCACTCGTTCAGTTTCAATTATAGTGTTATTGAATGACTATAACTCATTAATGATTGTTGTGAATGTGGATTTTGCTTTCATTGATTATAAAAGACGAGGGAACGAAACAGATTTATGTCCAAATGTGACATGTAAACAAGGTTAGGGCTATATCAATTAGCTATTTTTTTTTCTTTTTCCGTTTTGCTCTTCCGTTTTAGTGAAATATTTCGTTGTAATAGTGTTCATACTTCTATAATAACCTTAGCAATATATGCACAGATTGTTGGAATATGTATTTCAAATATTTCGAATGATTCATATTCCCACGGACATACGAATTTCGTATTGCGTTGTTACAGATGTGAACAGATAACCCTAGTGTACGCAAGCGATCTAGGAGGGTTAAAACCATTCTTAACCTTATCCATCGTGACCCACCATCATTACCATCAACTGTCATAAAGTGTATCGTGTGGATTTTACCAAGAACTTCCCTCAAGAATTTGTATCCATGTTAGGATTAGTAGGTACTTCTCTAGTATGGCGGCTGTTCATATTACTTGTTTTACTTAGTTTATCTATTTCGCTGTGATATGATTTTGCGCCATGTGCCTGATTTTCGACTAGTAATTGAAGACTGAAAATTCGATATTGCACATTGAAGTTTAGTGCTTGATACAATAGTTTTGCTTGGGTAACAAGTATTGAACTCCCCTTTACGTGAGATGAATCATTAGAGAAATCATCCCATCAAGTTTGTTGTATTAATGTCTGTCTATTATGGAGGAGGGTGGGGGTGACGAAACTATAGAGAGCACTCGCGTTGTGAGAAAATAGTGGTATTTGTCGGGGAACATCTGCAAGATCACGGATTGATATAAAATGTTATACCGTAATTCAAGCTGAGTGCCCTGTACATAAGCGTTTACAGAAATTATACTGACTGAAGTGATCATTGAGCCAGAAATGTATTGCATATTGTGGGTAGATGTTTTGGACATGCGCTTTACCCACGTTTTCTTACCCTATTTTTTTTTTTATATTAACAATATTTTGATAATACAAACAAAAATGATAGGTCCCAAACGATAGACAGTATTCCAACATCAGATTAATGAATAGTAATGAAAAGGAAGTATAAGATCGTGAAAGAGGAAGGAAACTGAATTAGACCTTTACCTTCACCTGGAACAAGGGATGAATGAAGATAGATGGAGGTTGAAGTTGGGTTAAACCGCGGTAATCTGTTTACGTCAATCTGTCACTGCAGCGCGGTTGTAGAATCAGTGACGCTCTGACAAAGAAAGATACACCTTTACTGGCAAGGTGGGGGAGGCTGGAAGAGTGTGACAACAAAGTAGTAGAAGAAGGAAAAGAAGGAATGAGGAATGAAAAAGATATCAGAATACTAAACGACAACAGTAGTACTAAACCTAATGCTGTCAGGGATGATGGCATATGTACAAATGAGCAACAAGAAATAACAGGAAATGTATTAGCACCCCTGTTTGTGAGAACTGAGATGCAGTATTTTATTATTATGTACCTCCTGAAAACCTCTTTTTATAGTCTTAATCAAGGACTGTATAATGCCATTGTGATCGGCGTTTTCAGAATTATTTCATTTTTAAAACTAGGTTTTTCTGTTCATCATTTCCTTCTCCTGGCTTGATCATATTCTGATAACGCACTTGTCTGTTCCCTTTGATTCAGTGGTCAAAATTATAGGCCATAAATTGTATTAAAAATCGAAGATAACTGAGCTGCTCATGGCAATATGTAATGAATATTTTTCGAATACCTACTTTAACAAATGTATTTCTCTAAAAACAATTTCTGACAAATATATTCAAGTGATGTTATTAACGCGTAGCGTTGGAAATTAAATTTCCTTATGATGTTGCCCTGAAAATGCCAACAAAGCTTAAGTCAATTACTCGGTCAAATATTGAAACCAGTGTCATAAATCAGATATATTCAATTAACAGTTCGAAAATTCCAATTCCAGTAAAATTACCCACATCATAACGGATGGTGCAAAAAAGAGAAATTATGAAAACAGTTCATCAACAATGGTTCTTCATTATCAAAATGATAACTGTCAACCTCCTCTTTTCCATTGATAATTTCATGTTCCATTTCCTTCTGCTTTCGCACTGGTTCGTCAGTCATGAGAAATTTGTAATAACCCACATAACGGTGACCATATTTTTTGTCGTAATTTACTTACACGTTCCGATCAACAAAATGACGCACAAGCTGTTACAAATTTAGAACAGCATGCAGTGACGATGACGACATAATCAAAATAATTTGGTAAAACTATGAAGTAATCTTCGGCAAGTAAATTTCGTCTAGATATTATATGAGACAACACCTGCCTGTGACAATGGTGACACATTTGACTGTAGTATTTTTGACAGAATCTTAGGGCAATCAATTAGAATGCAATTACTCTACCCTACAGGAATACAGAATGCTTCTGTCTCACGCTGTACCCAAATGAATTAAGCGTAAGAAAGAAGACGAAAATATTAGGTGTAAGAAAAAATGTGAGAAAAGGAATGAAAATAAAGTTGACATCTCAAATTCTGGGTCCGTAGGCATGGGGGTAAATTTGCACTTCACAAGGTGTTAATCCCTTTGTTCCTAATCAAAACACCCTTTGGTGCTCCTCTTTCAAACCATTTCTAACCATATCCGGCGTTTTTCTTTTTGCCTTCAGAATACCACAAAGTGAATATAAACCCTTCTTTTAAATTTGGTATTCCTTTGACAATTTCTCTTTTATTTCGTCAACGCATACCTCGTGAATTGTTGCAGTCAATTTAGAACGGACAAAAGACACGAATTGGCTGCTTCTAACATCTACCAAAGCCAGGTGAACTTGACCATTTTCAGTTCAATTTCACGGTTATTGCTCTTCTGTTGTGGTGTTCTCTCGTTTGGCTGGCGTCCGATCTCTTTCAAGGAATTGCGCAAGTTGGCCCGCAGGCAGTGACCACAAAGAACGATGTAGAAGAAGTTGTATGCTGCACATTTGGTAACAAATAAATCATGAAAATATGAGTTTATTTTTGGCACAAGTGAGAGTACGTTTCGATATGGTAATGTAAACTTTACGTATCATTACCTGTTTGCCCATAAATACGTAAACATTGTCTGCTTTCTACTGGGGGTCCGTTAGACCTTCTAGAAAAAAATGGGGGAGAAAGTCCTACCCAAACTTTCCGTGGCTGTATTTGTTATTGCACCCAAGGCTTTGAATAGCATTCGCGCAATAGCAACAGCAGTAGGTGACCGCTCACGATTTTGTTTTAGGTTTCCCACCTTTTTTCTTGGGGAGTAATTGCAGCCGGTTGAACACCCGATATCCCAAAGCAGGTCCACCTTGGATTTAGAGCGTTGCAGGGCGTGTGGCTGCCCGAAGACGGTGGGTGAGACCCGCAGGGAACGCTCCGTACTGTTTACAATATAAATATCAGTTGAGCCCCCTCTCTCTTGAAGGCTGATGAAAACTTCTCGACAGATTAATTAGCTCAGTTGAGTAAATCGCAACAATGGAAGAAAGCGAGAGAGCTCAAGGCGCTTTCTCAAGCTTTCACTGAGTTTATTATCGAATGTTGGTTTAATGGGACTGGGGTTAAGAGCCTCTACTTACAATTTGTAAGACCTGGAGAAGAGTTGTGGTGACAACATGAATGTAGACCAATTTCAGCATTATAGAATAGGTCGGAAATTGGTTATAAAACATACCTATGTGCCAAGTACACTGGCAGAAAAGTGAGTTGAACTCCTGCTTGCAGTTCCCCAGTGCACTATATCTTAGACTTCTCGAACGTGAAGCAAATTTTCTCCTCTAGATTTCGACGAGGAACGAATCCATCCATTATTATGATTCTAGAAAGGGACCCAATTTTTCAGAAAAGCTATTTCTTTGATTGATATCTTTCCATTAACACACTGTCTTCTAAAAGTCAGCGGTATCATATCATACAGGTCGCACTTAAGTAAAAGATTGTTAAATTCAAGTTCCTCTGGTTTTCCAATATATATATATATATATATATTCTCCCTCTCTTGAATAAACGAAGTACAATATTTATATTTACATTCCCACACCACTAAGTGACAAAGTTTCATATACCAACTACAGTACACAATGGTTACAATTGCTTTTAACTTATGTGTATTGTCTTTGCATCTCTTTCTTTTCATGAATATAGGCGGTTTACGACAACGCGGGAACCGAATGCAAATGCCACGGCGTGTCAGGATCATGTAGTCTGAAGACATGTTGGTTACAGCTAAGTCCCTTCAACCGCGTAGGGTCTATCCTCAAGGAAAAGTACGACGGTGCTACCCAAGTCCGAGTCAACAAGAAAGGCAGGCTCGTCAATTCCGATGCACGCTTCAACAAACCAACCCGTGGTGATCTGGTATACCTTCAGCAGTCACCGGACTACTGTGTCCCCGACGTACACACTGGCTCGTTGGGCACGACGGGTCGCGAGTGTAACAAGACATCCATGGGAACCGATGGATGCACATTGATGTGCTGCGGACGAGGGTACAACTCCTTCACGAAGGAGGTCATCGAAAGATGCAAATGCAAATTCAAGTGGTGCTGCTACGTCAAGTGTCGGAAATGCAGAACATTGGTTGATGTACACGTTTGTAAATAGAACATTTTGAAACGAAAGAACACTGAGGTGTACGTATTTATAATGTGAGAAAGCACCGGTTACAAGTCATCATGCAGTTTCTGCCAAGGTTGTTCACCGACAAGAGAGTATGCATCCGATAATGGTTTAAATGCCTTTATTGTCGGTAAATCCTCTTCGTAGTTCGAACATCCTTACACTTCCAGAGTGTATTCTAAGATGCGTCTATGTCTACATCTACGGTAGACGTATCTACCTGATAATTGTTGTCACTCCAAAAGGAAGAAAAAGTGTTATAATGAACTTTGTCATCGTGAAAATGAAAGTCTGATCTAAAGCCAGAATGTGTGCAAAGGGTACAATACGTTGTACTTGGTGGCTCTAATGGATTTCATTCTTACGTGTATAGTTTTTGTTTGGTTGTAAGTTGATACATTTTAAGTTATTTGGTCCCACTTGACTGATAATTAAGAAACCATAGCTGCAAAATGTCGAAGGAAGCCTTGGCCACTCTCTCTGAGAGAAAATGAGGAGTTGGAAAATTGATCTAAAGGCTTATGGCAATCTAGAATTACATAATTATGAATAGCGATTGATTACGTTCCTATGACCAATGTAACACCATTTATTGTAAATCGTATCAGGGTAACGGGCAAAAAATGTCGCGTGATGCAGATTTAAAAAACATGAGGTGTGACAGGGCTGCGAACTTGTTTTCAGTAGGACCCAAACTCATAGAAATGTGTATACTCTAATGATGTCGCCTTTTCTTATTCCAGCGACAGATTGTTCTGAAAAGTTGACCTTTGTCGGTCACGGTATGGCATGTTCCATTACAAAGGTGCTAAAAATGTAGCCCCATGATCAAGTTGTTGGAAATGCTTGGAGTTATTGGGAAAAGTAGTGGCATATCTTACATCAACGCACAAATGGAACGTGAACTTCACGCACATGAACATTCGATGACATTTCATGTCTAGTTGATGTTTCAGTTGAATCTTTGGATGATCGAAACGAACTGAAGAGGCGCCATTCGTATTGTAAGTTGAGGTGCGCCTCATGAATAGCAAAAAGTAAATTTATTTAATATTAATTACAAAATCATAATACGGTCTTATGGCTGCCGAAAAGCGGGGTAGAATTAAATACAAACTATGTACATTTTATGTTGCAACGTATATTACAGCATATGGGACGATACGTAATAGGAACAGACACGCCAGACTTAAACAGCTTACCACCACGTTCAAGAGTAGGGATATTGTCACAATAGTAGAATGTTGTATTATCGTGAATTAAAAATTACACTTATATATGTACTATAAAATCAAGCGATAGCGAATTATAAAATATGTGAAGGAACCACAGTATATCACAAAGTTGTGTAACTAGTACGATGTCAGCTTCCATTGCGTTTTACCATGACTGTATCAACGGTTTACATATTCACCATAATAGAGTCACCTTTTATGGCAAAGGGTTTTAAGTATTGTCTAAAAACATTACGGTTGTATCCTGCGCTTTTAATTCATTTCATAAAAATAATTTTACCTTTATGGTCTATGATTGTTACTTCCTCGTGTTATTTAAATTCAGAGAACATTCTTGAATCACAGTACTATGATAAAATCACAGTTTTCTCCATGCGAAAGTAAGATGTTTCCTAAATTTGATAGTCAATCCTTGAAAGAATTATGGTAAAAGATAGTGTCGTAATTTTAGCCATCGTAATGTTGTGGTCTAGTGGATAAGTCAGCGGACTGAAGATCACAAGGTACGCGGTTCAAATCCCAGCCCGGCACTAATGTCCTTTGGCAAGACATTAATCTACATTTGCCACTCTCCACCCAGGTGCTAATTGGGTACCCGGTAGGATGCGAAGGTCAGTGTGATTGGATTAGCATGTGCGCGCCCGTAAAAAGGCGACTGGCTGGAATGCTCCCCAGGGAGTGGAGATTGTGCACTGTGATGTGCGGGATGGTATACTTGAATCCAGTGACCGGGGTAATAATGATAATGTAAGCGCTTTGGTATATTCTTGTAAAGCGCTTTATAAGCAACCGTTATTATTATTATTATTATTAACAATGAACTGTATTTCACGAGAACAAAACCGCGATCTAGGTACTACATGATGTGTGGGAATTCTTGAAAATTATACAAAGAACTTGTTTAAATCAATGAATATTTTGATCGAAACAATGACCTGTTCATTGTTTCTTTTAGGGAGAAAACTATAAGGCACGACTGTGATCTAAATGTTTACAAAGTTACGTTTAGTGGTTACTTTGAGTGATGAATCACTAAATCTGTAAGAAAGGTATATGTTGGTATAAATCTAAATCTGCATTATTGTGTATTATTTCTTGATTGTTTGTGTATACCGAAAACGAAGGAACATTTGTAAATAACTGAAAATATGTATTTTTAGCTAAACGAAATATTCATGTATTAACTTGTCAAAATGAAAAGAAGGGAGTCTAATTTCTTTAATTTATCATAATAAAAAATACGTCGTTGTTCTCTCCTTTTCGCCAAATAAAATAGGTATATGCTCTTATTCTTTGGAGAAAATAATACCTGTAATTAGTAATTAAGAAGATGCGCCTACATTGTTATTGATTTCGTTTCATAATAATTTTGAAAGGGTTTGCATAAAGTAATTATCATTGTTTTCCACTATTCTGAAAAAGCCTTTAACCAATGCGAAGGATTTTCATTGTGTTACACTTATACTTTTGGACCTACTTGACTATTTCTTAAATGGGAAATATGCACAAAGCGAATGAGGAACGAAAATATTGTGGTGTATAATTTTCTAGTATCATATGTTTCCTAGAGATATCGTTAGAAAATTTGCTCCTTTGTAAGAACACAGGGTTTATATCTTAACCCCTTACCTCTTTATCATTTCCCCTTCTTTTTAAAACCCCTTATATTCCTCTCTCTTTCTCTCTTTCTCCACATCTTGTGAACTTTACCTGCACTGGCATTATTTATCTTTAGTTATTTATCTTATTTTCCATTTCTTCCACAATCTCCCTCACTATTTTCTTCTCTACAATTTGCTATCTGATATTATTTTCTCTATCGTATTCTGCTTAAGTTGAAGAGGTTTGCATTAATTATTTTACTTCAAATACTGAAACAAATTTAATTCTTTTATGACTTTTTAAAAGTTGTTAAAATACATGAAATAACTCAATAGAAATTAGAAAATTAATGATGTAATGCATTATATCATTTGAGGTTGAAACGTTTACTAGAAGATGAATACTGTTTATACATTATCATTTTGATTTTATAGATGGTTGTATTTTGTAGTATTCATTTGGTTTAAAATGTACCACCGATATGATGTTATATATTTTCGAGAAATCGCATTAAAAGTGAGCGTGAAACTAAATCAAAACTGTGATGAAAAAGTCTTCTATTCTCTCTGCATGTGATTACGACTTTGTTTTTAAAGATTTTTATACCTATTACCTAATTTTTTAGCTTTACGAAAAAAAAATCGCAATATGATCATTTTGATCGCATGATGGATGGCACTTTTATAATGCTACAAAATAATGCTTTATACAGGACTCTATAGATTTCTTGAATGTATGACTATGGGTATATTCTAAAAACATTGGGTAAAAACTGTCCAACGTGAGGCAATAAAAGTATCTTACCAACTTTGGGCAATGTTATGCTCATCTTGGATAATGTTTGCCCAATCATGGTCACATTAAACTTGGAAAAAATCATCAGTGTTTGGCAAATAATTTCATAAGAGTTGGTCGGAATCGCCATCACTTTGGACAATATTTATACACTCTATAATCAAATACTGCAAGCTTCATAACTTAGACATTATTCTAATTTTTTTGTTCACTCTTACAACTTTCTCCCATTTCTATATCAGGCTAGAAAAATATAATGATAATAATGAACAGTCTGATATTCTAGATTATCGCACTCAGTGGGCTTATTCATCAGGCAGAACATGAGTATCATATAGGCCAAGCCTTGTTTTTACGATTATTCGTATTTCAAGTGCGCAGTTCAGTGGTTCATTATTTTATTTCTCTTTCATGGAAAGGAACAGATAACACATTGCAGTGAATACAAAATAAACCAACAGTCATGAGAAGAAGAAAAAAAATTCTCACCCGTCAGACAACAGGGGGAGTGTTAGATACATAATGACAATTTTGTAATAGTAGGGAAGAGTCAATGTAGAAACGAATTAGTACTTTTGTAACACTTACTTTGCTGTTAATATATAATATGGTAATGGTCGTGCAACTTAATATTTTGTCTGAAGGTTTGCTATATACACAAAAATGGGCTGCAGTGCCATAGGATCAAGTAAATCTATTAAATTTAGTAGCCGATATAATATCATTAAGTGGGATTTATTCATTGTTATAATGAGGAACGTGAATTAGCTTTATCATGTTGAACTTTTGTAAGCTATATCAAACAAATATATATAATCACTTATCAATGGTGATTGCCATTCCAAGATTTTTTTTTAAAGATTCATCACTAGTTGTCCAAAATATTGAATTTTGGTGAACATGACAAGCAGTATTCAGAAAATGGCTATGAAATTTTAGGTGTGATGGCGTACTTTCATTTCATATTGACGCCAATGTTGAGCATTCAGTTAGAAAGACTTGTTGCTAATGAAAAAATGTATCATTGTCATTGGGGAAGGGTGATAGAGGGGTCTAGTACAGCCATGAGAAAAAAGCATTCGTCTCATTAGGTGAATTAAATGTGATCGCGAGGAGAGGGTGCGGGAGGGGTCGTGTTGTTTTTCCTTTACGCCCCCTCCCTCCCCTTCCCCTATCACATCTCTCTCCTTTCGGTTTGTATATGTTACACATGCCCCATATTGTACAATTCAAGCATCAGTCTTTTCAGAAATTAATGATCAATGGCTAAGAAAGAAAGTATACACTTGTAGATAACCAACGAGTAAATATACAGAGGGAGACTGAGAGAGAGAGAGAGAGAGAGAGAGAGAGAGAGAGAGAGAGAGAGATGGGGAGGGAGAGAAGGGAAACAAAATGAATTCTGGAATACAAGACAAAACACCAACATACGTTTACCCCGCAAAATACCCCCATCCCCCCCCCCCCCAAAAAAAAAAAGGAAAGAAAGAGAGAAAGTACAGTCCATTGCTATAATTATAAGGGGCAGTAAAGAATATTGTAAATTGTGAAATGGGCGTGGTTTATGGCGTTATCATGAGTCCGTGTTAGATCTAAAGTAAGATACAGGAGATACAGAGGCACATACACACTGACATAATTATGTTTTAAAAGGATAAGCATAACAAATTATCATAATAGTTTGGAGAAAATATTAAATGAAATTGGATTTTGAAAACAGTTGAATTGCCTATCACATTAACGTAATCAATTACTGCACATATTGCACATTTTCAAATGTACCGGTACCGGTATCTCCTTTTTTTTTTTCTTTCTTTCTCACTATTATGGATTCTCCAAAAGTAGGAATGAATTCGGTGATCCCGTGTGTGCATGTCATTTATCGCCATCGAGAGATCGATGATTATCGCTCTCTTGGCCCATTACTAGTATTTGTATATGCCTATCTCATTAACCCAGTTCATTACATAACAGCTGACGTGCGTGAAATCAATTGATATTCGATTGAAATGAAAACTGTGGACGTGGACGTCTGTCTCTCTCGTATGCCCATGATCTAACGGGCCGAGACGAGATCGAGCGGGGTAAATAATTGCTATTCCAATGATTGCATCATCCATGAATCGGGACAGGAGAAGTCAATATAAGGCTTGTCTATTGCATCGCTTTACCTGGAGTTTTCCCTAGCTAGTAAATGATTGCATCATCTATACGAATCCCTCATGCATGTACGAGGTTATTGTTGTTGTCTATATAAAACTGATTCACCGGGCTTATTTGAGGGTCAAGGGAAGATCATTTTTTAAAATTTATTGAGCAGGGGCGCCTGCACAATGATGCTGCACAGGTGCGGTCATCTGGTTCGCTACCAGGCCGGTGGAGTAGGGCTGAAAGCGAATGGTCGCCGCTCGAGGCATTCACGGGCTTTCAACAGGTTGTTAACGTCACATTGGGAGGGAATTCGTGGTTTTTCCACCAAATTGTCGAGTACCAACCAACGGAACAAAATTAAGGTGTGTACAGGACATATTTTCAACTCTTTTCGATTTTATGTGCTCAACATAATGTTTTTACTAGTCTATCCATTTCTGTTATCTATACTGACAGTGGCGCGAATCCATTTTGAAATACGGGAGGGGGGGGGGGGTCACCACATGTCTGCAAATTTTCTGACAAGCAAAAAAGGAAGTTATGGTTATCAGATTTTTGGGCTCTGCTCTTCCTCCAAAATTTTCTGACAAGCAAGAAAATCTCTGACAAGCAAAAAAAAAGTCCTTTTCCAGAATTGGGGGGGGGGGGGGGGGGACATGTCCCCCTGTCCCCCCTGGATCAAAGAGTTTTAACTTATTGTGATAGTTTGCATTTCAGGTACAGTATGGTGACAACAAATCATCAACGTTATATCACAGTGCCCCCTCTTTTTTTCAATTGTGCCCCTCCCCCCTTCTGGAACTGATAATCTTTAATTTTTTTTTTTGCTTGTCAGAGAATTCTGGAGGCAAACTGGACCCAAAAAACTTTAAAACCTTATTTTTTTTGCTTGTCGGAGAATTCTGGAGGCAAACTGGACCTAAAAAACCCAATAACCTTCTTTTTTTTTTTTGCGCTTGTTAGAGAATTCTGGAGGCAAACTGGACCAGAGAGATCAGACAATGTTTTTTTTTTTTTTGCTTGTCAAAAATTTTCTTTTGTGTGCCCCCCTTTTACAAAATCCTGGATCTGATAATGCTGATTTTAATAATAATATTATTATTATTAATGATGATAATAATAAGAAGAAGAAGAAGAAGAGGAAGGATAGTAATACTAATAGTAAATGAATTCAGCTAATATCAATCATTTTTCCTATTTCTTTCTTCTTTCTTTTTTTTTTTTTTTTATAAAACCAGTGGGGCAGTTTGAGTTCAATTTTATTGTGTATTGCTTTGAATCCAGATGTTGATGAGCTTGCTATCAGTCTAGTCAGGAATGGTAGGATGCAAAGTTCATCAATGAACAAATATCAACAATCAACACTTGTCCATCAATGAACAAGTGTTGATATTTGTACTTCTGATAACAAATTTAGTGTTACCATACTATACAATTACTTCCCTGGGAACAGTTACCCCCCCCCCCCCCCCCCGACATTGTTCATAGGGGTGTTGATGACAGTTACAGGGTGTGGGTTATTGTCCCTAGCATTATTTTTTTAAAGTTGTTGTTGGAGGTGACAGTTCAGGAGGTGTTGATTTAGTTGCTTTTTGAGGGTTAATTGCTCTGAGGCAGTTGCTGTTTTTTTTTTTGTGGGGGGGGGGGGGGACTTTCCTATGACTCTGTTAGAATCTTATATGTGTACATCAGTTTATTTCATCTAGAGGATGCACATACAGGCTGAGAATCTAGAGATAATTAGTGAAATATCAGATCAGCAAGGTATGTTAAGCTATTGACAAGATATGAGTCCTTTCATGATGAATACTTAACTGATATTAGGGGTAACTTTGTTTATTGTTCCAGGAGAGCAACAATATCATCTTGAATGGTAGCCCTGGGGCAGGCAAGACCACCGTGGGCCAGATTGTTGCTAGGAAGCTTGGTATGGCTGTACTTGATGTTGATAATGACATTCTAGAATCTGTCTGGGGTATGCCAGTCAGTGAAAAGGTGAGTATGGCTTCTGGATTTCTTTAAAAATCACTATCTTGTGTCTCATGTCAGCATATTTCGCAATTAGATCATTGCTACGCCATTTAATTGCTTTTATTACTGTAAAAAAATTGCAGTGACTTCGAAATACGATGGATAAGATTGCCACGTTTCTTTCAAGTCATCTGGGGGAGGGGCGGGGTTGACTTGCACCCCACATCACCCTCCCAAGTTCTAAAGAGGGCAATGATATATGAAATCATGTCAACAATTTGAAGCAATTTTTAATAACTTTATTAGCAGAGTATCTGGATCCCATAACCATTTTTTTCTCGCCTGTGTAAGCAAAGAGCGAGACATAGGCGCCACTTTTCCGATGCGGGTGACGTCAACAATTTTGGAAGTGCTCTCAGTTCAAAAGTATATATTCAGTTTCCATGAAACTTGCACACAAGGGTTTTAAAATATCACAAATAATTTGAAACGAATTTCAGGTCAAAAGTCAAGGTCAAAGGTCAGTAAAGGTCAATTGAGTTCAATTGTGTTCCAAAAACTTACCTGATGTTAAATTTTTGAATTTTTATGTTATTTCAAAAGTATTTGTTCAAATTCATTGAAACCTGGCATCATTCTGGGTATGGATTGTCTTTATGTCATCCTCTTTCAAGTGAATACCCAAATCTTACATTTTCATTACATTAAAGGTCACCTACTGACAGTTTAACTCAGTTAAGTTTTTGGTAAAATTCAGTTTTGTCTCTACATATAATACATGTATGTACATGTAGTATTGTACGCATGCATTTGACTTCTTCTCAAAACTTTGCTGGTGGTAGATTTCAACCAAAATTGGCAGGGATCATCCTCAGGCAAGGAGTATCTGAACTGATACAGATGGGGTACCTATCAGTATAGGGGGGGGGTAGTCTTGGGGGCACCACCCCCAAGAGCACCAATAATGGCAATAATAAGATTCATTTTTGCTTCTTCTTTAAGCCATGTTGCAAGATTGTAAGCAAAGTATCATGATTAGAGGAAGGAGGCCTCAATTTCTTAAACAGGGTACCTTTCCCCCAAGGGGGGCTCAGGTTCAGCATCCCTAAAGTGCCCCTATTGTTAAAATGAGATATTTTTCAAATGTATGGCTGGGTTCTAACCAAACTAGATAAGAATCATTCTTAGGCAAAGAGGATCTAAATTAATGTAAATAGGATACCTATCCTGTAAGGAGGGAGTGGAGCCTGTGACATCAAATTGACAATTTTCCTAATTCTTCTGTAAAACATATTGCTACATGTAGATTGTAACAAAACTAGGTAGGAATCATTCTTAGGGGAAGGAGACTTCATGTTGTTCAAGTATATTAGATCATTATCTTCAAGGGGTCTTAACGGAGGGGCAGCATCCCAAAAGTGTCCTAATGACAATTATTTCATGTACACATATTCTTCTTCTTTAAAACACACAGCTTGATTTCAAATGAACTTCACTGTCCAATAAATCTTAGTTGAAGGGGATTTAAGTTATACAGAGGGGGTACCTGGCCCACAGGGGAGGGGGCGGGCTCAGGGGCAGCACCCCTGAAGTGCCCCAACCTTTGATTTTTAACCAAGTGCCCTTGGCATTTCACTTGTTTAAATGAAAACTTCTTTTACGTGTTATTTCATTTAAAGCGCATGTTATTTCATTTCATTAATTGGGACTTTCTCTTTCTCTCTCTCACTCCTCATTTTCATTCCCTGCCTATTGACATCCCATGTAGCTCTTTGAAGTGGGAGGAGATAACTTCTTAGAAGCAGAGGGACAAGCTCTTCTCACCTTCACTCCTCCATCAGATACAGTAGTGACACTCACAGGCTCCAATGCCATGCATGATGATGCTATGGCCCACATCTCTAAACACGGCCCAATCTTGTTTATGGATGTCAAGAATGAAGACATCCTCCAGAGGCTCGAAGCAATGAAGGTGAACCGGATTGTAGGGCAAGAGGCAGGTGTTTCCATGACTGAGATCCTAGCATACAGACAGCAGTTCTATGAGAAGCGCTACGATGCAAGGGTCATCTGTGAGGCTAAAGAAACACAGGAGGGTATAGCAGGAAAGATTGTTGAAGCTCTCACTCGATTGAGGAACAGTAGTCATTACATTTCAACAAGGAGTAGCGAAAATAGCTCAGGAAAGGACTTTCTAGGTGCAGTCCTACAGGGTTTGGCTGAGGATGGTGGTCTGTTTGTTCCTTCAGGACCACTCCCTAAGATGACCTTGCAGCAGTGGGAGCGTCTTGTACCCTGCACCTACCAACAGAGAGCCCAGCGTATCCTTGAGCAATGGATTCACCCATCTGACCTCCACCCCTGGTTACTGAATGGAATGATCCAGAAAGCATACACAACAGATAGCTTCCAATCTGAGGATGTGGTACCGGTCACTCATCTTGAGGGCAATCAGCATCTGGTGGAAGTCTTCCATGGACCAACTGCATCCTTCAAGGATGCCCCTTTGCAACTCATGCCTCATTTCTTCAGAGAAGCAGTGAACCAGATAGGAGATGCAAAGTAAGTTTAACTTGTACATCTACTGGTAGAGAGAAGATCAACAGAAAGTGCTGAATGCAGTGGTAGAAGCCCACAGTAAAAAATAAAGAAATAGTATTATGTTGGTACTGAGAGGAGGAAGGTTTTGTCATCTTGATGAGGCAAAATGATGTGGTACAGTATTTATTAGTGAATATTACGTGATTCATAGTTAAGTCATTGCCCACTAAAACTGTTCCTATACATTGTATTGTTCCTTTTATTTTTTGTAAACGTTACAAAAGTGGTTTATGAATAAAAGAAATACTGCAATGTGCCCTTTATTGTTTTCATTTCCTTTATCTTCCATGTTTTAGGTATTTGATTTTAGTAGCCACATCAGGTGATACAGGCAGTGCTGTTTTAGATGGATTTGGTGCAACAACTGGTAATTATGAAAAAGACAATCAAAGTTTTATCATTTTAAACAATGAAAGCTACCACTACAACAGTAGTTTTGCTGCTATCATTTTATCTATGTTGCTCAATATTTTTGGTACTTGTTCAAATCCAAACATTCCCAATTTACATGTAACCATGGAATTCTTTATACAGCACTTGCAGCTACCCTCTTTGCTCCAGTACTTCAAAAATGTACAGTGCAGGTATCCAACAACTCATGTGGTCATCTGTTAATGATTTGTTTTCTTTGCTTCTGTAGTGACCAGTGGTGACGATGATGTGTCAGTGATGGTGTTTTATCCAGAGGAGGGTGTCAGTCCTGTCCAGAAATCTCTGATGACTGCTGTGGATAGCCCCAATGTTAGAGTTGTAGGTAAGCAGATGGAAGAAGGAAATATAAATATAGAATATATATCATAATGTATATTATTTGTATGAAGGGTTTTCAGGCGACCAGAAAAATTGGCGTATCTCATGGTTTGTGCAAAAGTACCCGAATGAAAGTACGATTTTAAAAGAACACCTCATGGTTTGTGTAAAAGTACCTGGATGACCGTGCAATATATTTCCATATCTCATGGTTTGCGGTGCGGGTGATGCGTAAAAAGGTGAATATGCGTTTAAATACGCAAAGTTTAAGACAAAGGATACATGGGCGCAGCCCTTGTAAGATGCTTGGGTAAGGACAAAATAATGTTTTTCTACCTGTGTTTTATGTTGAAGTCAGTACAAAAACATTAGGACATGTAATGGTGAAAATTGAGGAACTAAGTTTCATACAATTAATGATAATATTGAATGGCTTTTCTTTCATGGGACACAAGGGTATATCGCACTCGCTTTCAAATATGCTCATAGCTTGTACGATGTACCCTTGTATCCCACTCTAGGCCATTCAATATTATATAATTATTATTTATATCAGGCCTTTGAGCTGTGCAATTGAATACACTTATTTTGCCTCCTGTCAATGACAGCACGCAATATTTCCCAGTGTATTGCTTCTTCCGGGAAATCCCCCAATTTCCCATTGACATTGTGTCGGTACAATGAGCACAACAAATATATCCCATGTTTTGTCTCGTCTTACATCCGGGAACTTTAGGAAGTATGTGCTGTATATTAGGTATGTGTTTAAGTGTACAGAGGCTTAAACAATGGATACACGTGGTAACAATTAACGTCATAATTGCTGGGCTCAGATTACATGCCTGATATGAATAACCTGATACCAGAGGGAAAAAAGGCAAACAGACCTCATAATTGCTACAAAATAGGCATATACATGATATGAATAATAACAATAATACTGGCTGGCTCTACTTACAAGGAATAAAAAAAAAATATTGCCCTTGAAACAACCATGTTGTCCTCATCTTCAACTTGGAGCAATATGATTCTGTTGCAGGCAATATAAATATTCTGATATCCCCCTTGAGGCCATCCAATGTTATATAAATATTGATGTAAGCACATGCAGACTGATATATACATATTATAGAATGACATACAACATCAACATTATGATGAGAATATTATTATTATCCAAATTTGTTTTGGGTGACTGCATTTTCTGTATATACAACTTGACTATGTTTTATATTCATTCTGCATTTTCTTTGTATACAGTTTGACTTCGCTGCATATTATATTCAAGCATGAACCTCTGTGCATTCGTATCTCATCTAGTTTTCAAACGTTGGTAGGTGTATGCCTTTGTCTCATTGATTCTCACTCCAATACACTCCATAATCCAGGTGTTGAAAGTGACTTTGACTTCTGTCAGTCAGCTATCAAGCAGATCTTTTCATCAGATACCTGCACCCTCCGCCACAGCCTTCTGAACGATTACAATGTCAAGCTCAGTGCTGCAAACTCTATTAACTGGGGGCGTCTGTTACCTCAGATTGTCTACCATGCATCGTCATACTTAGACTTGGTCCAACAAGGTGTGATAAGTGTTGGGGACCCTGTGGATTTGTGTGTTCCAACTGGCAACTTTGGCAACATCCTGGGAGCTGTCTATGCTAAGGTAGCTTAGCTGCAACACAGCCAAAGTACCAAATTAATAAATGAAAGACACATGAAAGTGTATGATAATTCCATAATAATAAACATGAAGCACAATACTTTTATAACATAATGTTTAATATACTGTAAGTAAAAAAATATGAATAACTAGACTATTAATTTGGAAGATGAGAGGGTGATGTTTCTACTAGAACCTGTAAATGTTTTGCAAAGAATGTATAGTTTCCTGTTGTCATGAGTTAAGCTGTTTATCCTCTGTAATATTGTTCTCCGACCTGGCAGTAAGAGCGAGGGAAAGAAGAGTAAATATTGGAAAAAAGAGAATGAGGAAGAAATGTTATCAGTGTTTTAACCGGTAGGTCCCTGTATTAGGCCTATATCAAACAGAGAATTAAGTAGTCAACAGGTTAAGACATTTAATGAATGTTATTTCCCTTTTATTTGTCAGCTGATGGGGATTCCACTAAGAAGAATGATTTGTGCGTCTAATGTCAACAATGTCTTGACAGATTTCCTCCACTCTGGGGTGTATGATCTACGTAAGAGACCATTGAGAGTCACCATGTCCCCTGCCATTGATATCCTGAAATCATCAAACCTAGAAAGGTATGTACAGATCCCATTTCTTTATCCTATACATTTTTATCTCCTGTTTTTTTAATTTTTTGCTTCTAGACATTATTCTTTCAGATACCATGCTGTAATTTACAAGTTGGATCACTGTAGATCATTTATAAAGAATGTACTGCCAAAGTAGACTGGGCTTTTCTACTTATGATAAATTGTTTTTTGCTGTGGATCATTGTTGTTGCCCAAAGTCAATGAATCCTTGTAAATGCTTTGAATATGTTTTTATATTTGTTTGTAGTTTATTGTCATATTATTGTTATGAAGAAAGATTAATTATGTTTATGAAAAAAAAAAAAAAAAAACCCAGCTGGAATCTTTACTGATAAAGCATAAATTTGATGTAACAGTTCCAACAAAATGATCTATCAGTCATTTTAAATATTTGGCATCTAATAACTTAGTCTACCTTTTCTCTCCTCAGATTATTGTATCTTGCCACAGACTGCAACGGTCCTCAAGTGGCCAGCTTTTATGAACAACTCCAGCAAGAACAATACTTCAAAGTGCCAGATAATGTAAGAACTATATATGATGTTATTAAAATTTAGCAGAAAGTCTTGTGAAAAGTATTTTGCCTCTAATGCTGTTGAATTAATTTCATCTGAAGGCTATTCTTTTTGTATGTTACTGATAAAGTAAGAGATACTTTGTGCAGCAAAAATTTGGTATTATGTTCTGTCCTCTGAGTATTGTTGACTCCTATCTAGGAGTCTTACTGCAACATGCCTGGCTGTCTTCATGTTTTATTTATTCTATAATGAATAATACGATATAGTATAATTAAAGTATAAAATCCATAAATCCTATAAAATATGCACATTTCATTACATGTTGGCCTTGAAGCTGTGAAAGTCCGTCACAATTATTATCTGATTTCTTTCACTTTTGTGTCCAGGTTCTGTCTAAGATTTGTGACGACTATGGTTTCCATGGAGACTGGTGTGATGAAGAAACTTGCTCCAAGGCTATCAAGGAAACCTTTGAGAGAACAGGTATGTTATTCACTACAACAGGGATAGGACCATACACTGATGTATCATGTATGTATAGTGCAATTCCTTCTCAATTGTTTTGTATAATCAGGTTTGGTAATACTTCTGCAAGAATGGCACCATTACATTACTGCCACCAATGACAATCGCTGGCTATGTCATGAAAGTAAAACATTCATTTAGACATTTTTAAATCATCAAATTAATCACATGATAGACATTTCATAATTCTCCAACCAGGAATTTTTCCATTGCGTAAAATCAAAATGACCAAAGTGATAGTATTGTTGTTTGTTAATTTGGCCAACTCTGAAAGCATGTTATAAGGCAAATCCTTTCATTTTATGTGCCTTCCATAGGGTACCTTCTAGACCCCCACACAGCCATTAGCAAGGTGGTGGCAGATCGTCACCCATCAGAAGATGGAGCCCCTATGCTGATCTGTTCCACTGCTCATCATGGCAAGTTTGCATCTGACGTTCTCAACTCTCTTGGTCAGAAAGCAAGTCACTCTGATAGACCGGAATCCCTCTTGAATCGATTGGGTGATCTGAACCCCCGACCTGGGAGGCATATGAACCTTGAGAGGTCAGTAAGGAATCCCAGGGTCCATAAGAAGGTCGTGGATGCTTCATTGGAGTCTATGATGAAGGAAGTACAAGATTTTGTGCAGGAGAGGATAAGGAAATAATTGCATGAGGAGATGAATACAATAGGACTCGCTTGATGTTTTAATGTAGTAAATGTCGTGTCTTAATTGCCAAAGATAATTTACAAAAAAGGGCTTTTCAGCCAAGTTTCTTTAAAGGCATTTAGTACTTCAGTAATTTTCCTTGCAAGTTAAAATTGTATTCAGTGAGTTCATGACTTTGTACTCTTATAGAGAGATTCTAAATGCTTGTAAGCTGATCACTCATTTAGATGTCAAGATGTTAATGATTGAAGACCCATTACCAGGTATGGGTTTCAGCTTTGTGGAGCACACATGTACATGTAAGTGTTGTTTGTGTACTTCCATTCTCACCGCTACTCTTTGTGTAATGTGTGTACAATGTTCAGCTTTGAGCACTTGAATACTTCAGGCAGCAGCTGCCTTAATATTGGCTCAGCATTTTTCTTTTTTTGTTTAGAGTTTTCATGTCACTCAAACTTGCTGAATGAGCCAATAGTGCATCCATTTTGGTTATTTAGGGCTGACTATCTGTGCTACAAATATCATACTTTCATAATCTCTTGATAGTGTTTGAGCAGTATTGTCTTTGTTTCATCTTGAGAGGAGCTCTATTAGCATGTCATGATTAAGGATATTTATGTATTAATAGTATTGAGCAACAGTATGGTGTATTCATAGATAATAAACGTTTAGAATTTGTACAAGCAAAGAAGCAACCAAACATAAAAATTTTGTACAAATTTTCTGCTAAACAGTTTCGATACTGTTACTGAACTCATTATTTCAGTAGACTTTTCAAAAGTAGTTATAGAAATGTTCCATTAGCAAAACATTCAGCATCAAAATGTATTTTCTAAATACATGTACCTGTACATGAAGTTATAGAAAGTATGAAAAAACAGTTAAAGCATGCAGCATGTACATGTATTTATCATTTGAATGGTATAGTTGCATTACATCCTAGTGTACAAATCTGTTATATAAAATTGAATTCCTTTATTTCTTCCAGACAGGTGGCTGCATATCATAAAACTTTTGATAAAGAACTTTGGTTATCACAATATTGACACCATTCTCACGTTGAGTAAAAGGAGAAAATTATGTGGCATGGTTCAATAATGGAGGGGAATAGAAATTGAGCTACGGTTTCCAGTGTATTCATGTTCTTCTGTATGTTTTTAATGATATAAACAACTCAGAATGATTGTGTTCGTTAAAATGAGAAAATGCTAATACATTTATATCCTATTTGGTACATATTTTATTGAATTTTGGTTGGGAATGGCACAGCTGCACTTTAGGCTTATCCTTTAGCATGCAGAGATGCGTTAGAAATCTATACTATGTACTATATGTAAGAGAAATGTCATTCATGATGTATTGAAATGCGTTGTTTGCAGATGTTCTTTTGGACTGAATTACAAGACTTAAAATCTTCAGACAAAATATCTCTTTAGACATCTGATACATCTCAGTCAAGTGCCTTTATATCATGGAAAATAAGCTATTTACAATGTATAATGATTGTGATGATACATGTAAATTGAATATGTTGAGAAATTATTCTGATACAGTGGAAACTCGATATAAAGACTAAGAGCTCTGATATAAGGAGAATCCTGATATAACAAGGCAATTTTGCTGGTCCCTGGTCTTTTATGTTCTTTTGTTTTTTTACCCTGATATAGGGAGATTCCTGATATAACCAGGTAGTTTTCATGGTTCCAAGATCCTCGTTATAGTGAGTGTCCACTGTATGTGAAATAACTCATGTATAAGAATCTCTTTGAGAAGAAAACATGCTATTTTATTCTAACATTCCTATTTATTGAGCCAAAGCATGTGTGTGTTAAATAATACAGCAATAAATGATATCAAAGATCTTCTGGTAATTGGCCTGATGTTTGTTCAGTTGATAGTACTTAAAGGGAAAGTCCATCCTGGTATTAAGTTGATTTGAATTAATGAAGAAAAATGAGAGAAATAGATTAGTGAATGTTTGAGCAAAATCTTGCGAGCTCCTCTCCCGTTTGCTCAGTACAGAAAATCTCATGAATTTCCATTCTTAGTTTTTGATTAAGGAATCGATTTATACATTAAAAAAAAACAAAAAACATATAAGCAATGGTTATATCTAAGGTGCACATATGATTGAATATTTTCTTTAGAGAAAATGGATATTAATGACTTTTGGGGTACAGGGCAAATGGAAGAGGAGCTTGCAAAGATACGTCACAGAGTTGCAAATTTTTTGTATTATTGATTACAAATTCAAACATTCATAACTTTCTTGTTTCTTATCATATTTTGCTCAAACCTTCACTGACCTGTGCCTTTAATTTTTCTGCTTCTTTTAATACCAATTTGTAATCAGGGTGGACTTTCCCTTTAAGATAGCAATACCTTCATGTAGTAACAGATCTTATACATGTACCCATTCTCTAGTAATATTTATTCATTTATTCCCACACATGATTACATGCCGAAAATACTACATATTTCATTTTTTAAAAACATTTCAAAACATTTGTCGCTCACATGACACGTGCATCATATGAATACTGGAAGTAATCTGGTGCCGGATTTTAGTAATAGAGAAAGAAGTGACCTGGATTTAAGGTGATCTTGAGTTGTAATGAATAAAAAATTCCCACAGAATCATATGAAACATACATAAAGTGTTCAAGGCTACAATCTATGATATCTGTGAAAGAAATTTGGGCAGATAATGTACAATAAAATATTAAGCAATAAAAAAGGAAATCAAGTTAGATTGTTCATATCTTGCTGGTCCACTGACTGCATGATAAAAACATTCATAAATTCATGCCTGTTTCTCTCAAAATGCAATTCCATTTCTGAAACTGAAGATAGCTTTAAAACTTATGATTACATGTATTAGGCTAATGATAATAAAGATGAATATAAATGGAGCATCAATATCTGTCAATATTGACACAATGACATACAAAATGTATCTCCAACAGCCGTGCTTGATTTTCTCTGTGCAAAATACATGGTTTATGTAATACAAATATACAATACTTTTCGACATAATACATACTATACATGTACTTTAATTAGGGAACATAACGATTTTTTCAGACTAGTATTGTGTTAACAAAATGGTAAAACATCAAATAATTTGCAAGAAATTTCATGGGAATGCTCATTGTCATCAAGTGAATAACTGTACTGAGAAATGTAATGATGCATTGCTACAGATAAATTATTTCTGAACAAATTCCTGTGTCAAGGTCAAGATAATATTCAATACTACGATTTCTCTGAATGTAAGAACATGTTATAAGTATATTCATATTTAAATATATTGTTTCACTGAAAATAAAATTGATTGAACCAGATATTGCAAAAGAATAACATTATAAAAAAGGACTATGACAATATTTCATTTCATTATTTACATTGCACTAACATTTTTGTCATCTTTGTATTCATCTTCAACATGATTGGCCCTTATATTAGGGGTAACCTCGCTAGTCATAAGGACTGCTATTCATAAGGACCACTAATTCATAAGGACCGCTATCCATAAGGTGTGACTAAATAAATAGCGGTTTTGTATGAATAACGGTCCTTCTACATAGCGAGCAAACCATAGACAAATTACCTCGCTATTCATAAGGACCACTATTCATAACTATTCATAAGGACCGCTATTCATAACGCGTGTTAAATGAATAGCGGTCCTTATGAATAGCGAGGTAATTTGTCTATGGTTTGCTCGCTATGTAGAAGTGGACCCCTTATATTAGACCTATCTAATAACAGAGTTGTGGAATTTTAAAGTTGAGAAGAATAAAACTGATTTTATTTCCTCACCAAGAAATGGAAAAATGTATAAATTCATGACTAATCTATATAAAAATCTATTTCAGATTCAGAATTGTCAAAGTACCAAGGCACCTTGGGGAACACATGAATTCAGACATTCGATTGCTATATATGGATAAAGCAAAAAACAAACATTCACACAAAAAACAAGATCAATTGTGTCAATTATAAAAATATAACCCATACATTTTATAATGGAATTAGAAATTCAAAAAATATAACCATTCTATATTCTATTATATAAATCATATACTGTATTCATTTTCAAAATGGAAATTGTTACAAATATGATACATTATACTGTTCCATACTAAAATATACAAATGTGTTTTTCTTCAAATGTAAATCACTTATGACTGCAAAGAAACCTTAAAGTGGAGATTTGATCTCATAAAATTTACTAAACCACCGAACGAATTCTAATATATAATTCTTATTCTTCTTGAAGTTCAAAATGGGTTCATGAACTGTGAATTTTGATACCATAATACCCTCATTATCGAGGAGAATAATAAAAAATAAACCAGTCATGAAACCTTAGGTATATATTTGGAAATGTGTTTTCAGTGAAATTCAATGTATGGGTTAACCCAGAGTACTGAATACTCTCATTTCCATAGACTTACCACATCCATGAAGTCCCCAAATATCCCAGAAATAGGAAAATATAATGAGCAAAATAAAGGTGAAATATATTTTTGCTAAATTCAAGCAAGTTTAATGTACAGATAAAAATACAATGAAAGTGCACAGAACACACTATCTTTTTTCTTGACAAATACCAGAAAGTATTATTACATTAATACTATATACAAGACTTATTCCCGATAGTTTTCAAGTATTCTTTTACAGTATGTTTCATAATTGGGGGATACATGTACTTCCACATCAAATTTGTGTGCTCCATTTCATTTTTTAAAAATTAATAATCTTTGACCGTCTATTCCACATCATTTAACAAGGCAGCCTTGTTTAAATCTAATAGTGCAAGCCTCTCATCCATAGAGAGCTCATTATTATTATTTGCCTTCCATTGAGTCATCTCAGCCTCCCTATCTCTCTCAAGATGCTCCTTGCAGTGACGCCATTTCCAGTCTTGTACTAAAACAAAATAACACAAAATGAAAACAATGATTAGGCAGGAATGATAATTCACAGTTTAAGCTCTATCACGAAATTTCTGGAATAATCATTAAAATGAGATACACTCTGGTTATTTAAATGGAGACAAAACAGATCTCGGGAGATTAAATTTAATTAAGGGCAATCCAACCTTGGTAATAAGATGATTTGTGTGAAAGAAAAATATTAAGAAAAACGGGAGGGTAAAAGTTTGAAAGAAATCAGACAAGGACTAAGAAAGTTAGGGATGTCTGAAAAATGAAATCACTACATCTATGCGAATCTCAAATTGGCAATTTGGTGAGTCAATTGTGACATTTTTGTGGACAACTCTCCCATTTGTCATACTCAAAAATATCAAATTGCGGTTTTCTTCGAGGCGCTTTTACCCTTGGGGCAGTACTCAAAATATATTGGAGATTGTTATAGGTCCTCATGAACGAAATAATCCTACTGAGTAATGCATTTTTTTTAAAAGTGACATTTTAGTAATTTTGTGTGTTAGAGCGAATGGGGGAGTTGTCCACAGCTACATCACAGTGACATTACCTATTCCGCCAATTTGAAATTCCCATATGCATACATGTAGTGATTACAACTTTAAAAAATTCATAACTTTCTTATTGCTTGTCCAATTTTGTTCAAACTTTCACCAATCTGCTTCTCTGATTTTTCCCCTTTCTTTCAAAGCAACTTGCTTTTAGGGTTGGATTTCCCTTTAAAAATGGAATAAGTTTTCGAAAGTTTTGATACAGATTGTATCCCTGTATGGAGAAGCATAGACAATCTTTCTCTATAGGTCTCATGAGAATCAATTTCAATTAAAGTGTACAAATCACAAAAAAAATCATTTAATCTGTATGTTAGAGGTTCCATGTCATTACACTATATTCACAATATGGGCCTCAATTATTGCTTCTATAAAGAGATATTGCAAGTTTAATTACACTCTCTATACTGGTGAGTAGACTATTTGACGCAACTGTATGCGTTCGCCAAGATTAGGACTCGCGTGGAACCCAACTCAGAGTTGAGGTTGATTTTATACTTTCTAGCTGTACATAAATTATTTTTTCAGGTATTTGGTACACTTTCAGGTATTTGGTACACTTTAAAGGGGGTACCCAATGCTGAAACAATGTTAGTTCATTTAAAAGATCATGATTTTATTAGAAGAAAATCATCTGCCTTAAAATTTTTTTAAAATTCGTGTTGCCAGAAAATCCCCGAAATATGGTAAGATTTCAGGATATTTTGGCCCCTCAGCTGTGTCCCAATTTCAGCTAGGTAACCACAATGACGTCAAAGTGGTTACCTTGTCGCGCAATAATAGCAAAATGCGCACAAGGTGTAATGCATTTTGTACAGTCTAGCGCGCAACACATCTGCAATACGCGAACCTGGGTAACCACTTTGACGTCATTGTGGTTACCTAGCTGAAATTGGGACACAGCTGAGGGGCCAAAATATCCTGAAATCTTACCATATTTCGGGGATTTTCTGGCAACACGAATTTAAAAAAAACTTAAGGCAGATGATTTTCTGCTAATAAAATCATGATCTTTTAAATGAACTAACATTGTTTCAGCATTGGGTACCCCCTTTAAAGTGATCTCTTCATAAAGGTTTCCAAAGTGAGCATGATTTAAAAGATGGAAGACATGGTATGACAAAAAAATTTAAAATTCTGTTTTGAACCTCTCAGTATTAATTTGTGACAATTTTGCAATATATTCTTTTGAACACTTTATAGTGTTCATTGTCAAAGGTGTAAGTTTGTGTGTAATCAGAGGCTGGTTAGAATACAGTAATCAAGACAGTGCCATTTTTTACTATGTTTTATTGGTTAGGTTATATAGGAGATAATACCTTGACAATCTCTACTGCAGTAGTACTTTCCCTGCTTGATTTTCTGTTGACGGCATCTGAAATGAACAAACTAAATTGTTTAACAAAGGACAACTCAGTCAGTACTTGCAGAAGATAATAATGATGCATGATTGACATTGAGAGAGAGAGAGAGAGAGAGAGAGAGAGAAAGAGGGAGACAAGGGACAAACAGACATACCAAGTTTAACTCTAGAACATGAAAAGATAAATTGCAAATATGATTTGTAATGCATTATTTTTCATCTGATTTCATGAAACATGCTGTAAATAGATATCTTACATTAAAACCTAAAAAATAAATTGAAAAATGTATATGCATATAAAAATTGTGATGGCTTATTTAATCCCTTACACTAGAACTGCAATACATTACAGGCAAATTTTCATTTTACACATTACAAAGGATTATATTGTCCAAAGATCGACAACCATGGAGTCCAAACAAGGAGAGCCAAAACTAAATGTTGCTATTAAAGGCTCAGCAACTAGGAGTCTGAACTAGTGAACAAATACAACATAAAAGATAATCCACAATGATTACATATATTTTCAAATTTCATGAGGCATAAGTAAGAAAGAAAATAATGTAGATAAATTGAGGAAAATTTATGGAAACTTACTCCCGACATTTCTTGTAGGTCTTCGGCTTCGCCTCTTGCTTGCAACATAACCCACAAATTCTCAGCTTATGATTCATTATCTCGCTCGATTCATTAGACATCGCTGCATCAACACAGTCAGAGGATTCCTTGGTTTTTACTGCAGGATAATCTTCTGGCCTGTCGACTGGAGTCCCATCATCATCATCATCGTCATCCACTGGACTTTCTTCATTCCCAACAATGCAGCATCCCGCTTGGGCAGGTTGATTGGCTACCTCAGGAACTTGATCTTCCTGCTTCATCTTTACAATACTCTCAGTTTCTGGTGGCTGATCCTCTTCTTTTGGAGGTTCTTCTTTTATTTCTGTTGTCAACTTATCTTCACTGTCTTGTTTAATATCCCTTTCTTTATCCTCTGCTACTTGGGGTACTTTATTCCCTTCTTTGTTTTCTTCATCTTTATTCTCTTTGTCTTCACCTGCATTATTCTGTATCATGAGAATTAGAGATAGATAAAAAGAAACAAGAAAAAAAGAGAGATTCTTTGTGTCATTCACATGAATATTTCTGGAATATTGAAATTATCAAATTATTATTCTCTGTTATGACCTTTAAAGATTACAGCATTGCGAGTCTTCAAATTTATGTTCTAATATTAAAGGAGATAATGAGATGCATCATGACAATTAAAAAGACTAAAATTACTGTCATTGTAGTTTATCATTCACACCGTTTTAGTAAAACATGAAAGATATCAAGTCACATGGAGTAAAAACTTTGCGTCATATTTCTCTGTCACGACGATAGAAAAAAAATTATCCACATGTTTCCCCCCCGAGACAAACTTGGCAGATCACTCTGGAGGTTATCTCTGAAATTATCGAAGATCTTTCATCTGGAATAGCAGAGTTAAATCCACCGACTTTTCAAAATCTATCAACCCTAACAAGTATGGTGGGTTCTCTACTTTGGATGAAATTAAAATGTAATGTCAGACATTGAAATTATGTACCAGTCTTTTCCTTTCTTCCATAATCTCCTTTTCTTTATCTGTATCCACCTCATTGCCATCATCGTCTAGTATTCGCCATCGGCATACACCTGCATTAGGATTGGGATTAGGTGCTTCCAAAAGTTGCTCCGGTAGAGGAACTCCAACAAGTTTTTTTGGCTTCATCCTCTCCAACTCTTCAATAAAACCAGGCACTTTTCTGCATTCTAGATAAATCAGAAAAATATGAAAGAATATCTTGAACAAAATATCGTGAATTCATGATCAAAGAAAAAGAGCAATTACAAGATTCTGGTCGTCTACAATTGATGACCCTTGTACAGTTGTCACTTAGATCATTTCAAATTCTCTCCTGAAGACTGCTAATTCTCTACAAAAAAATTTAATTTAAGGAATTTTTTTGGAAGTGGACCCTGATATTGCAAACTTTCAGACTTGATGCAATACTATACTATCTCAACCTGGCATCATTTGAACTTACCATCAACAAATTTTTGAAGACCTTTTGTTTCTAGTTTGTCTAAACTCTCCTTTCCTGCCATCTCCTTTCTTTGAATCCTTCGCTCCTTTTTTGCCATCTGCTTCAGAGCTGTCCGAGTTAGTCCTTTGTTCTTGCGTTTAGCACCAGCTATCGTCAGACTTTTCCCTGTATTATGATGGGAAGGACCATCACAATCATGCATCCTTACATTGCAGTGACTGCAGTGCCGTATTTTCACATGGAAATTAGGTTCATAGTGGACCTCAAAGATTTCAGGAAGGACAAAACCTTGATCTATGACCTGCTTGCGGATGCACTCTAGATGGTCCCGACATCCTGGACATTCCTTAGGATCAAGCTCGTAAGAACTTGTTTCCCATCGTGGGTACTTCAATTTGACTTTCTTCTTCACTTCCTTTGTATCCTCATTTTCAATTACAATACTAAGCTTTTTAGATTTGTAACGTAGCTTCTCTGGATCATCATCCCCGCTGTCCTCTGAATTGTTCTCAAACTTAATATTGATCAAGTTATGCCCCTCTCTGGCATCCTCTTGAAGTTGATACATGGTTTTATCTAGCAATGCCTGCTCATATTTATTGATGACAGTACATGCTTTCTTCAGGGTCGGTGAGTTCTCTCCAAACAGGTGGAAGGGTTTCTCTGGTGGGGGCTTCCAGTATAATGTGACGTCTTGCTTGCATTCTTCTGCTTGAAGCCATTTGCGCAGCATCTCAAAAAGACATCCTCCCAAGTGAAGCAGAAACTGTAAAGTTTTAACCACCTGTAGTTTTGTACAAAAATGAATTGGAACAAACTTTAATTTATTTTGCATAATGTCTATCATTCATAATGACGATATTTTTCAAAGTACCCCGGTACATGTATCATAAATATCATGGAGAAATAAAGAAATTGCTAATTCAGTTAAACTGGCAGTTTTAAATCATATTCTGTACTGAAGGTGTTGTAATTGAGTGGTTCAAACAGTTGGCTAAAGATCTGAAGGTCATGGGTTCAAGCTCTATACAACACTAATAGCCTTCTGGCAAGGCATTTATCCATATTCCTTCCTTGTTTGCAATATAATTGTCACATACTACGTGGGAATATTGGCCTGTATGCTTGAAAGTGGCCTAAGTTAAGCCTGTCTTAACTTTAATACGCAACTTATTCATGGAAGGCCTATTGTCAACCCCTAAGTCCTGTATAAATTATATTTATGTAACAGAATAAAGAAAAAAATAATTTTTTGGCATGAAATGAGAATCAGAAATCAATTACATCATGAGGTTTTTGTATTTGCATTTAGTTCCAGTAGTAGTTCCATATGCCTCTAGTACTGAGTACTAGAGGGAGTCTATGGTGATTTTTTAGGATTAAAAGTGGGTGACATTCGGCTCTCCGTAATTCAGTGGCCTAAATCTACACACTTAGGCGGGGGTTTAAAGTTAGGCACCTTTCGAGAATACAGGCCATTATCTCTAAAAGTCATGTTTTATGAAAGTAAACATAACTACTGTGACCTATCTTACTGTGAAGTTATGAGATGACCATTATTAATCAAAACATGCACTTGCCAATAAAAAAAGGAGAAAAATTATAATATGACAGTGCTTCATTATGCAGCTATTACCTTGATAAGATGCAGAGTCTTATCTTCCATAGGCTTCCCAAACAGTCTGCGGAATGTGTCTTCACTGTCTCTCATGTAGAAAGGGTTTGTCACTGCAAAGAATAAACATTTCAATATTATCATCAAGCCACTGAATATGTCAGATATCGTCAAATACATAATTATATTATCATATACTTTGACCAAAAAGTAAGACCATATAAGAATACCCTTCCACAATTAAAACAAGTTTTACATATAACTGTGGCAGAAACATATACATACATGTACATGTAATATTTTAGTGTGCATGCAAGGGCTCCTCTGCTTATTGTAAAAGTAATAAAGAAGCTCAATTTTACAAGGCAAGACTCTTGACTGAAAAAATTAATAATAAATGACTATGCAGATATTAATTCATCTATATTATCTTTACAATTTGATGTTCAATCTTAATAACAGCTGGGTTTTGTAGGCACAAATATCATATTTTCTCAAACTGGGTTGACGTATAGAGTTAAAGCAATTGTCCATTTTTTGCATTTTCACTGCTGTCTAGATGCCCTTGACCCAGCCCTACCACTACAATACATGCAATTCACGTCACAGCTTCAAGCAGAATCAATACTTCCTGAGGACAATTATACATTCTAGCATGTTTTCAACTGATTTCTCTCTTTCCCCTATACTTTATACAGCATCAACCAAGTTCCCATGATAGGCAATGAGTTGGAAGAAAAAACTCATATTCATCCTATTATTTCTTAAATAAAAGGATTTTAACCCTTTTACAAGCAATTATATTGCAACTGACAATATGTTAGCATCACCTGCGGTAGAAGGTATACACACAAAGGCAAAATGTATTTTGTATATACATGCCATTGCACAGAGAGTGGAGTTATTGCGTATATTATGCCATGGTAGACAAACACAAAAGGCATCATTGAATTTTATTACCTATATGGGGTAGTTTTACGGTGCATTTAAAATCCATATTTTGCGCGGTCCGCGAAACGACCTAGTTCTGAGCGGTCATCATTCCCTGATATTTTCCCTCTTCCGGGTTTCACCATTCACTTTGTGTACAAAAAGTGCGGTCAACATTGAGCCCGATTAACATCCACCTTTTCTTGTCAGTGCGCTTTTATTAAAGTGCATACGCGCAGTATTGTGTACGGGTTAAAGTGTAGGCTTAAAACAATGGATACGCGCGGTAACAATTTACGTCACAATGGCTTGGCCCAGATTACATACCTGCATGAATAACCTGAAATTAGAGGGACTGACAGGCAAACAGACTTGTTTGTAATTGCTATAAAATAGGCATAGATCTATACATGATATAGGTAATAATAATAATATTGACTGGCTCTACTTTCGGGGAATATCAAAAATGCTGCCCTTAAAAGAACCATATTGCCCTCGTCTTCGACTCGGGGCAATATGATTCTGTTGCGGGCAACATATTCTGATATCCCCCTCAAGGCCAGTCAATATTATATAAATATTACCATTCAAAGTAAATCCTCCCCCCCCCCCCCCAGTATCTATTCAGCCATGCTTGGGCTAGATCACAATGATCAGGATCAAAGTGCAACTGCATTCAACTGATTAGAAATCATATTTGTAATATGTTAATTAGATCTCAATTCTCAAGAATAACAGGTTTCAAACCCAAATGAGATTGAGACTACATGAGAGATGCACATGAAACTGCCTTCACAATACAACATGTACATGAATAATAAATTACTAAACACTTCAGGTATATCTTTTGTACTGAATGTCAAGAGAGAGAGAGATATATATATATATATAGAACAAAACACTTTAATATGAAACTACCATTTATTCAAGTGAAGACTAAGCTGAATAAAGCCCAGGTTTATTAAAAGAAAATGAAACTATCTTCCCCAGAAATACCTATATGTACATATATAATGCAACTGAAACATGATCAACCGTTAATTCACTTGATCCCACTCCACCATAAGGCTTATAAATCTAAAGCTTATTTAAATATAAAATTAGAGAGCCATTACAGAGCCTCTTTGAAAATAATCAAAATCATGACTGTTTATTCAAAAAAATACAATTGACTTCATCTTTCCTAGCATAGCTGTGAATCTTTCCTCCAATAAATAACTATTTATAGCTTACTATCTGAAAGCACAAGTGAAAGTGAAGCTAACATCAATCATGGTGGCACATTTTAGTGCACATGTGTTTATACAAGCATTTCCTTTACATTACATTCTTGTACATGTTAGCATACAAAGCTAAAACACCTTTCTTTTGTCTTTTTTTTTTAATCGCTTTGACAAACAGTTATAGACCTTATGACTCTAGAAAGATGATATGTATTTTAGTCCTTTTTGTAGTCAGTACTAATTTTAGGTATGTCAGATCCAAATACAGGAGTACAATTGAATCTACACAAAAATGACAATTCTCTCTTGGCTCATTAACAAATCTGCTATCTTAGGTTTTTCATTTACTTACTAATTGACTGAGACTGAATCTCGTCAATGAAAGATCTGTACTGGAACACTGTAATGAGATCTTCACACAAAGTTATACCATCGTTGACATGCCCTGGGAAAGAAATTTTATCATTCAAATAATATTTTATACCATTCACTTTAGTCCTGTTCAATTCAAATTCAAACAACAAACAGAGCACAGATGCTATTAGTCCTCCGACTAATTCCAAATATATTACAACTTCCATAAATTATGGAATATATATCATGATCTAAAAAATCAATTTGTTTCCTTAACATTTTAATCTCCCCCCCCCCCTTCCCCCAAAATATATCAATTGGAAATATATATTTTTTTCATGGTTTATAGATGTATCTACAAACCATGAAAATCGATAATCATATCAATCACAATCGATAACATAATCAAGATAATGGACTTTGTTATATTCATTAATATCTGACATCCAGTAAAAACTAATAGCTTTGAAAAATAAGCCGAACATAACTAAACAAACAACAGAGTGCAAATTCCATGAATTAAAAGTAGAACTTGATTCCTAAAAGAACAATCATATTCGTAATGGTACAACTGGTAGCATGGTATTATTATATATTTTTTTTAACTTCATGTCTATATACCTAGGAACTGTTGCTAATCAAAATGTTTAATTCTAGTAAAGAGAACCCAATGCAATGATCTTTACAAGCATTTGACTTTATAATACAGTATGCTGCTGGAGTTCACCTAATCATACATAGACTGACATAACAATGCTTTACAATTTGCTCTTTTTTAAGTTTTTAACTGTAATCATTGCTTTAAAAACCAGAAGTTGCAAGGATTTACCATTTGTTAACATCTGATCTGTCACCTCCAGTACTTCTTCAACCATTTTGGTGAATTTCTGCAAATAAATTGAAAAAAGGAAGAGTAAGAGATATATATAAATGAGTGAAAAAAATTGAATGAATAATATCAAAGGATTAAGTACTTTAAATAGCAGCCATTCTTCATTACATTGCTGGCCATTCATTGAGAAAATTATTAAAAAACAGTTAAGTACAAATAAAGCCATTCCCAAAGACCATTCACAATGCAAATCTCATCGAAAAAGAAATATTCAGTGATATAAGGTCTCTCTCTCGATCTCTCTTTCTCACTCTCTCTTAAGACTTATTATCTGCATAAAGTTATTACAGTTAACTCATGAATGATTAATTCAGTAGGTAAAGTTTAACACAACATTCAAAGCATTAGTTATCATTAACCCAAAACTGAGTGGTAGGCACAGCTGTTGTTTATTTTGCAACCGTCACAAACCTTAAAGGGTACCAATCACCAAAAATAAATTTGCTGTGTATGTTAGAGGTTTCATGTCGTTTTATTATATTCAAAATATGGGCTTCAAATATCAATTCTATAAAGAGATATTGCATTTTAATTACACTCTCTATAAGCGTAAAAGCGACTCATAAGTAGACTACTCGACGCAACCATACACGCTCGCCAAAATAAAGGATCGCGTGGAACCAAACTCGGAGTTCAGTTCCGCGGGAGCATTTTTATGTTATCCTTTATTTCCTTCATACTCATTAACTGTTGACCTATAGGATACCAGACAAAGTTCTTTGAGGTTGATTTTATACTTTCTAGCTGTATACAAATTATTTTTCAGGTGATTGGTACACTTTAAGGATGCCAAAATTGAGGTCTTTAATAATTGCCACTTTTGAGTTGGATACAGAGCAGTGGATGATGTTTGATTCTCAAAATATATGTTCCAACACACTGCTGAGTATTCAAGCCATTTTAGAAAAAGAACACCTAAAGCAATCAAGACACCCCCCCCCCCCCCCCCCCCCCCCCTCGGTACACGCATGCTTACCATATCACTTGAAATGCCTGCAATTTCAATGATACCATTATTCAGGCAATATGACTTGAAGGACACTGAGAAGTAAATCCAAAAGTGACGACCCTGCAACAACAAACAATAAGGCCAACTTTGAATGAATACATCAATATATAATGCTATCATTATGATGATAATAATGATGAATAGGAGATAATAATAAGAAGAAGAACAATAATAACATATTAACAATAATTAGAATGATGATAGTAATAATAACAATTAAGAAGAAGAAAGAGAGTAGGAGGAGGAGGAATAGAAAGAGCAAGAGCAAGAGCAAGAGCACAAGCAAGAGGAAGAGGAAGAGGAAGAAAAAGAAGAAGAAGAAGCAGAGGAAGAAGAAGGAACAGTAGAAGCAGCAGCAGCAGCAGAAGAAGAAGAAGAAGAAGAAGAAGAAGAAGAAGAAGAAGAAGCAGAAGCAGCAGAAGAAGAAGAAGAAGAAGAAGAAGAAGAAGAAGAAGAAGAAGAAGAAGAAGAAGAAGAAGAAGAAGAAGAAGAAGAAGAAGAAGAAGAAGAAGAAGAAGAAGAAGAAGAAGAAGAAGAAGAAGAAGAAGAAGAAGAAGAAGAAGAAGAAGAAGAAGAAGAAGAAGAAGAAGAAAAAGAAAAAGAAAATTGCAGCTTCTGTTACAGATACTGTGTACAAAAATCATGCATTTCAAAATTATAGCAATGTTGTTCTCCCACATTTTCTTTGGAAAATCACATCTATTCTTTTTCAAAATGAACCAGCTGGTGAACTTTCATTTTAACTGAAGATTTTATGAGTCACCTGTTCAACAATCATCCTCTTGTAAGATTCCTTGTGTTTCCTGAAGAATGATGCACTCTCATTGCACATCTTCTTGCCAAACAGGTTAACCTGGGTGAAATCGATAGGTATCAACCTCATCTTCAACTCCTCTTGCTAACTCAAAGCGAACAGAAGCTTGTTGGATAACAGAAGCTATCTGAGACACCTTACTTTTCTGAAGAATCTGTTAGAGAAAACGGACAATTATATAATAAATATTACTATGAAATTGAGTAATGCATTTAATTTGAGTATCCCATCAACTTACCAATAAATACAAAAATGAGCATATTTGAAACACTCTTCTTTCAAAAATATTGTTTTGTAGGTAATCTATTCATTATTTTGACTCCTTGTAGTCTAAAGAATAAAACTAGTTTAGATTTTGGGACAAGCATAATTTCAGATGTCCTAAATTATAAAACTTTGGAAGAATCTTGTTTTTCACAGGCAAAGACAAAGCAATCGATGTTGACTTACTCTTGGAAAGATTATAACTTAGTTTGAATCAATATCCCTTTAGACAATGAGCATTTGTAAAGACCAAAGCAAACTTCACAGATATACCTCTACGACAAAGTTTCACGTACTAAGGTACATGTATTACACAAATACTATAGTGCATGCAGTGCGTGTACAAGTTGAAGCTCCTCCTGTACACAAAGCGGTACAAACTACAACGTATCTATGCAAAGGTATATAGAGTCGAAAGTTCAGTCATATCTCACACAGTGCAAACAAATAAAATTTTCTTATTATGTACAAATGGAGTTCACAAACTTACCGCAGAGCGTACTCATCCTCGCATTCGACTCAATTTGTCAAAGAAGTGATGCTGCAAAATCAGGAGATCGAATCGTAGTCCAGGGCAGACCGTCACAAGCTAGCTAGCTATAGCGGCGATGACAGCTTAGGGTATTCCCCCTTTAACGTAGTCTGTGCGAACAGGATTTTTCTGTTATTACTTTTATGTATCTCGCGATTCACGTTAGTCTCTAATTTTACCTGTTTACAAGAACATTTACGTGAATATTCTGCATACTTCTGAACAAAATCTGTTCTTGAAGACCAAAAAACTTGAAAAAATGACTGCCTGGCATAGCAACAATGATTGTATGCAACCTGCATTCTGGATGGTGAATATTTCACAACCTAGCTATTGGTCTCATCACTGGGGAAAGAAAGTATTCATGAATATATAAGTGAAATATTCTATTTCTTCAATCGGTCTAATTTACTGGGTGTCAGTTGTTAGAATTTCTAAATAATATTTGTGGCAAAAATAGTCAGTTTTGACTAATTGCCAAATAAAAACAAATAACAACAATCAAAGAAAATAACCAGGGAGAAAAGGGTCGATCAATATGGTGAACAAGGGGTAAGCATTCAGTAATGTGTAATAAGACAAAGTATTGATCCACTTGGAAGAATGGATAATACATGTATGTAGTAGATGAGTGAAATAATTCATTATTTCATAGATATCCAATAAATAAATTAAAATACATGTAGCTGGAGGATAGAGGAAAATGCATCTAACATCTCAAATTCTTGCAAAAATCATTCATCTTAAAAACAACAAAAGTGGGAAATGAAAATAAGATTACTTATTTTTTGCAAAAGTAAATACTTTATTATTGCCTCAACATTTACAGCATATCAGTGATCTTAAATGGAAATCTTATTGGATTGATTGACAATATGACATACAGAACTAAAAGACATGATACATATACAAGTTTGTGAGAATGTGTATAACTGGTGATAGTCCTATGTTCAGACACCTCTGTGTCCCTACTCTATATTGTAGCTCATGTCAGACACAAGGATGTTGAAACATGGGGAATAGTAGGAATCTGAGATCATCAAGATTTGATCACAAATTCCTTGTCACATCTACATGTGTGATGAGGAGTCTTTGCAGTATAAACATTGGTTAGGATATGTAAACAGTTATCCCCAAATACTACATACATGTACATGTACTTGTATTCTTTAAAAACTAAAGGAAATAATTTCACAATGATGCATGATAGTGATTTTTCTCCTTCATATGTCGATCATTACCATCTTTTACAAGTATTCATACTTTCTAAAGCATTGTTAAATCAAAGAATTAATCTATTGGGGAAAGTGAAGCTTCTTTCAATTCTTACAGTGGGTTAATTCAAGTAAATTTAAAGTGTACCAACCACCTGAAAAAATAATTTGTATACTGCTAGAAAGTATATAATTAACCTCAAAGAATTTTATCTGAAATTCTATAGGTCAACAGTTTAGGAGTATGAAGGAAATAAAGAATAACTTGAAGGTGCTCGCGCGGAACCGAACATCCGAGTTGGGTTCCGCGCGAGCCCTTATCTTGGTGAGAGCGTAAGGGTGCGTTGAGTAGTCTACTCATGAGTCGCTTTTATGCTTATAGAGAGTATAATTAAACTTGTGATATCTCTTTATAGAAGTGATATTCGAAGCCCATATTTGGAATATAGTAGAATGACATGGAACCCCTAACATACAGAGTAAAATATTTTTTGGTGATTGGTACCCTTTAAGTTTGAGAATATCTCACTCCTTTACTAATACTGTACCAAGGAGGTACCAGACCATACATTCAAATGTAAAATGAAGACATATTGTACCAATAGTTCAATATGTGTACCAAATATCTGCATGAGTGATGGATCACTTGAGAGAGAATTCTTGGCATAAAGCAACATTACTTTAGTAACCTCATTTCACAAAACATATAGCACAAGTACAAACAATACTTTTTATCTATTGGAGATTAAACTGTTAGACAAATATATCAATCACAAACATGAAAAACAATTTTTTCTAAATGTTCCCTCTCATCTGTATACACTGCAAAAGTTAGCAAACAACCTGGAGTGACTGGTACAAAAATGATAAACATGATTCTAAATGGCAGTTTTTTATTCAACCATTATTCATGACAATCTAACAAACATTACTAACATGGATGAAAACAAAAAACACATCCACACAAACCCAAGCACAAGCCATTGCAATGTTTACCATTCTGTAACATAATACAATTTGGCAATTTATGTGAATGGTGAGAAAAGCAAATCAAGAGTTAGTAAGTTAAAGTTAAATGTGTGGTATGTCCAAATTAGCTACAACTTATTCAAGATAAAACAAAAATACATGGAAAGGGTTAGTAACATATATAGCATTATACAGCTCTGTATATTGAATGGCAGTGTTATTTTGTTTGATCTTGAGGTCATTTCATCTCCCAGGAATGATGATGTATATTGCAACAGGAAGGAAATTCAACACAGAACGTGTTCCTAAAATATCGCTATAAAGACAGTGGTACAGACAGAAAGGGTATAATCTCAAAGCATGAAGTCTATGGAATTTGGATGTTTGCAGATAACTGCATACAGTACATCTGTACAGCACTTAGACTACACATCCTAGATGTATTTGCCACTTTACAAATCTAGAATATAATTATTATTATTGAATTCTTGAAGACATTCCTGACAACATTAATGTAAGTGTTCATTTAATACTGATTATGATGCAGTAAGGCACACGGTTATGTCCAACTATAATTTTTTACACAAATAAAGTACAGGGCAAACTCGACATAATGAGGTCGGCTGTGACGAGGTAACGGCTATAACAAGAATATTGTCGCGGTCCCAAATTTACTCACGTGTAATTCTATGGCGGCAAGAACCTTTATAGTGAGGTCGGCTATAACAAACTAAATCTCTAAAACAAAGAAAAAGATTGGTAATCATTCCCATTATAACGAGCGAGCAAATTTCACTGCCCCTAAAATGGACAAATATCATTCAGCTGAAGAATCTGCACACACAAAAGCATATACATGTAGTAAAGAGACATCGAGGCATTTTATTCATATTACACACAGTGCAGGGAGCATCGTTTTTTTCATATCACAGTGCAGGGAGACCACCCCCCCCCCCCCAAGTATGAATGAGACTTTTTTTCATACCATGAGTATACGCCATGCTGACAGTACAGGTGCAGTCCAGATATTCAATGCGAAAGTGTGATGGACTTAACTCTTAATCGGTAACCTAGCGTCTGAAAATAATGCTTTTAACCAATTTTTCCCACATGACCCAATAGTTTATTAGGAAATTCAGATTGGGAATTTACATATTATTAATGCCATCATAGCTTTCAAATGAGTATATAAGCAGCGGCAGAAGAACTAGGCACATTCATTATTAGTGGACATGTAGAATCTAGTCCCATATGTGTATATTTATGTATGTTCTGATAACGAGATAAGGGCCTCGTTATATTGAGTTTTCCCTGTGCTTACATGACTAAACAAAATTATTCAAATTTGTTAGATCAACTATATTAACAACAAGTACTACAATATCTTCAAACAGAACAAAGCATATCAATACCTGAATTCCCACATTCAAAATTAATTTCCACAATACAAAACAGAAGACAAAATTTACCAAACAGTTTTTTTTTTAACCGTACAACAACTGCATTATTCCTTAATCTACCTCAAAGAAAATATGAATCTATCTCAAAGAAAAAATGACTTGGCAACCTGATTTTGTATTTTGACAGACTCTGATTTTTAATGCAGGTTGAAGTTACAGACAAGAGAATAGGGAGAAATATCAAGAATGACAAGATCATAATGCGGTCAAATACTGGTAATTGTTTTGCTTTTAAATGCAGTCCAACGCATACTCAGTATTTGAACAATGTACAATGAGAAAGCTGTACATAATCGCCTAAATTTTCCAGACACGCACAATACCGAAGTTCACACAAATATAACTGCCGATACCAATAAACAGTTATACTACATGTAAATACAATATACTGATGCCTGCAATGAGATGTAGTGGTTTGGCTATAGCACCAGTTGACCAAAGATCCACAAGAGAACGAGCCCACAAGACTAAATATTTTGGTCTTGCAGACATTTAATTCTTCTAAATGTTTATTGACCATAGGTCTGCAAGACTGTAAACAGTGAAAAATGAACTAGCACATTACCAAACAAACATGCTGGATTTTTCATGAAATTGTTAACCTTTCAAAGTACATGCTAAATTCCATTCAATTAATTGTATTTCATTCTCAGGTGCAGAGAATGAGATTTGTTAAAGATTTGTTGACATCCTCTATTATAGAGGATACATGACCACAAGATCTCGCACCATCACCTGAGGAATTCCATTTGAATCCTTTGATACTTCTTTCACAAACACTCTCCTCTCCTGCACGCTGACTGCTACCTTCTGAAGACACAGATCAACGGAACGTGTGAAATCCATATGCACAATCCAGCGGTAACGGTCATGCATCTCCACCAGGATGTCAAACGCTGCTGGCTGAGTCCTCTGTATGACAGTTGGTATCGGTCCAGCGGTGCCCCGGTGACCAGGATTAGGCAGGTTCATGGCCATGTTCTGGATTCCGCCAGAGAGGCGTCTCAGGTTTGGATTGAGGATGACATCTTGGAGAGTCTGACCTAGAGCTGAGGAGATCACTTGGATACCTCTCTGTCTGGTGGCAAGGACAGCTGCAGCATCGGCTTCAGTCACAACCTCGTCAATGATGACTGACAGTGGGCTGTGGTTGCGTACTACTTCTCTTATCATGTTTGGCTGTGAGTCACGGTCGGCAAGCTGCAATGTACAAATAAAGAATCAGGATTGTGGTTATTTTGCAAAAGGTTAAAAATACCATTTTATTGAATAAACCGCATATATATTCAATCAAAAAATACATTCAATGTCAAGAGAATCCATACTGCCTTTGAGTTATTCCTCTTAATCATGGTTGATTAAAAAATCTGAACAAGGTCAATTTTGGTATTTACTTAATTATTATGTTACAATCGCATCAGGCATATCATAAAAAACAGGAAAAGAATGGCTTTTCATACAAATAAAAACTTTTCTTTTCAGTACCTTTATTTGTTGAAAATATAACCTTAACAAACTAGGATTCATGAAACAAAACTTAAGCAACACTGAGGTGCCTATAATTAACCTTTTTTCTTAATTACAAGAATATACACAAGAACGAAGGTTGTCTTTGTTCACTCTTTAAAACAAACAGACTTTAAGTTTGGATTAGAAATTTGTTTTCAAAACCATACATAATTCAGCCAAGGATTACATGCAATAATGTGATTTCAACTAATTCATAAGTCAATTATCAAACATCCACCCTTTACATTTTTACATACCTGAACACGCCTTGCTCCACCTATTGCAGGGTGTGGTATGTCCCCATCACCAGTAATCTGCACAAATATAATGAGATCACATTTTATCTTTATTATGACTGAACTTAGCATTGAATTATATTTTTACATAATTAAACGACCAAGAATGTAGAAAACAAGCTTTGTATTAAAATTACAAGATATTCTAATCATGTATTAACACTACTGGGATATAAATTGTAATATATACAATTATGTAAAAAAAAAAAGTAACACTGTTACTCAATTCTACATATCAAACCAAAGTGACTCAATGTACATGTTTTATTTCATCATACTTTAGGAATTTGAGGTGGTTTTTTTTCAATTTCACAAGTAAGCCTCTACTATATTTCGGTATACTATGAAGATTAATGGGAAGAAGAAGATTGGGGTATGAGAGAAAGAGTTTCAAAGACAGACAGAGAGAGACTGAAATAGAGACAGAGAAAGAAAGAAAGAGAGAGAGACAAAGTAAGAGGGAGAGGTGAGTGCTGAAAGAAAAACCTAAAACAGAGGAAAATGAAAGGACTCAGAGACAAAAATATTACACAGAAATAGAAAAATATATTACTATTGACACAACGAAGAAGCACAAACCTCATTGCATGTATCAATGATGACCACACGCCTCATCACAACATCATTTATCACTCTAGCTGCTTCTCTCAATATGGTGCTCTTTCCAACACCTGGATTCCCTACAAAGAGAATGGACTGTCCCTGGTTCATGAGGTCAAAGAGAGGTGTTGCACATCCTAGGACTGCATGCTTGGTCAGAGCTGTGAGTCCGATGGGCTCATTTTGACGATTGCACATAATTCTGCAAAGTAAAACACAAAGTTACTCAAAATTAACAGTGAAAAGTATATCAGAATATCACTATTATAAGGTGCATAATATTAACATTTTGTGGTATTATCCTCCATACTCACAAACTGACGAAATGGAGGGGGGGGGGAGGATTAGGGTTTATTAAATCCTTCAGTATAATTATAACTGTAAATCTCTTATAGATCATAAAACATGTTACATGAGTGACAGTTGTAATCCTACATCTTACCAATTACATATACATCATTCAACACATATATCGTCAGTATTAGATTGCGTTGTATGATGTACAATGAAACCTGTATATAAAGACCGCTCAAGGGAGACAAGAAAAGCGGTCTTTATGAGCAGGTGGTCTTTATGTACAGGTTCCTTAAAGGCAAAGTCCACACTAATATCAAATTGATTTGAATAAATACAGTAAAATTAAACAAGCATAACAGTTAAAATTTTATTGAAATCGGATATAAAATAAGAAAGTTATGGCGTTTTGAAGTTTTGCATTATTTCTTGAAACAGTGATATGCATAACATGGGCGGTGTGCAAATGAGTGAACCGATGGGGTCACACACTTACTTTTCCTTATGTATTTTATTATATGAAATATCATATATTTCAATTTTTTGCTTCAATAATGTAAAACATGGTTTGACTCCTTATGGAACATGTAAAGTCATCATTATTGTAACTTATTTTGATACAAGGGAGAGATTCTTTATTATCACATCCATAAAAATTGAAATATTTGAAATTTCATGTAATAAAATGCATAAGGAAAAGTGAGTGTGTGACATCATCGGTTCACTCATTTGCATACCGCCCATGTTATGCATATCACTGTTTCATGAAATAATGTAAAACTTCAAAATGCTGTAACTTCCTTATTTTAAATCCGATTTCAGTGAATTTTCACTGTTATGCTTGTTTAATTTTACTCTATTTATTCAAATCAACTTGATATTAGTGTGGACTTGGCCTTTAAGTACTTGTTCCAATGAGAAACAAATTTCAAGAAAAACCCAAAATCATGGTCTTTCAAAACAGGTGGTCACTAAAGCAGGTTTGACTGTATAATATGTACGGGATAAGATGTAGGATTACAACTGTCGCTCCTGTCACATATATTACCTATTACCATACATATTATACATCATACAATACAATCTATTACTGACAATATAGTGACGTTTACATGCTAGCTACTAAGGTCACACATGATACACCTACCCAACTCTGTGTAGAGTGTCTTTGATAGATGTTCTTCGATCACTGGATACTGGTGAACAGTGTCCTTCCACAAAGTCTTTGAGATCCTGCTTTGTTAAATGATTGTCACCAATGGTCTTGATTTTCAACTGACCAGGATTATGGGGTTGGTAATACCTTTATAAATAAGAAAAATATACTTTACAAAATATATGAATGTGTAACAATGAATCATATGTATGACTAGGGTTAGTTTCTAAGACATAAAACCCAATCCATAAAAAATGCTCATTTAGTCAATTATCTGCTCAAGATCTTCAATTATACCTCACAAAATGAAAATATAGTTGAAATAACTGTTCTAATTCTAATATGAGATGTTGATGAGGTTAAAATAGTGTATGAATTTATAATACAAGCTGGACTTGATCAAATTTGTTGGCATTTACTGAATTTCTCATGTTATGTCACTTGCTACTTTATGCATCCATGCTCTTCTACCAGACCTGGGGGGTGTTTCACAAAGAGTTAAGTTTGACTTAAAGTCATGCTGGCATTTACTGAATTTCTCATGTTATGTCACTTGCTACTTTATGCATCCATGCTCTTCTACCAGACCTGGGGGGTGTTTCACAAAGAGTTAAGATTGACTTAAAGTCATGCGTAAATGCCAATGCGCAAACGGTATTGAACGCGTAATCTCATTGGTAGATTACCCAATAGCGCGCGTCCCCTGAGCATGATCTGACCAATGCGGTGATGTGTCATATACCGCATTTAAGTGCGACTTTAAGTCAAATTTAACTCTTTGTGAAACACCCCCCTGCTTATTTAAAGCTATAATCTCTAATAAGGTTTTACACCAATGCTACTATACATATGCCTTTTGTGTGACAGGACAGAAAGGGGGACAACAATTTTTTTTAAACACCTCTCCGACCCAATGACAAAGTGTTGGTACATTCAGATTACATTGGATTAAATTTAAGTAAATTTCTGCTCTCTGCAGGCATGGTAAACCCATTGCCTACAAGAAGATGGTTCCTGTATCTAGGGAAGCAGAGAATTCAGTAGTCAACAGGATAAGAGGCTTGATCAAAGTGAGAAATACCTTGCACTTGGCTTTCTTCCTACATCCATGACAACCTCAGTGAGTTGATCCAAAGCAAAGGATTTATCTTCCTCTGAAAGCTTCTTCAGGTTATACTTGATACAGATACCAAAGGCCTCAAGGAACTTGTCCTGATCATGCATCACTATCTCTCCAAATTCTTTGGATAGTTCATGACTGATCTGACAAGGATTGATGGCCTGGTTGGCAAGCTGAAAAAAAAGAATCACAAATACGAACAAAACAATATAAGCCAATCTCATAAATCATCAATGACATACAGTATAATTCAAAATCAAGGTTGGCAGTAATCAGCTAACATCTTGTTGGCATTTATTGACACTTCATGAATTCTTTAGAAAATTACCCAATTGAAATCATATAATTAACTGTATCCAAAATTCTATACTCTGGATGTACTTTTTCATATAATAAATGACAATGAAAGGTGATATTTTTAAACTACATACCTTGCTCGTAAAAGAGATTACAGTTGGTTTTCCTGCATAATCCTCATAGTGGAGTACTTTGGCATCGCTCATAGGAGACCACTGTGCAGATGACTCTTGGCCACTGGCTGTCTGAGATGTGGTACCCCTCATGCCATCGGTGACTTGGTGAGAGGATTTTTCTTGTTTCTTGGTTGTCTGGATCTTCTTTGATCTACGTGATGTGGTCCTGAACCTCCTGTCCCTGGATGCGCTGTTGCTGGGGAGAAAGGTGGAATCCACCTCAGGTCCGTAAAGATCATGTTGAAGGTTCTCCTGGGTGGGAGCAATAAATGGTAAGAAAATAATTGGTGCTAAAAGATAAACCTTCATGGAATATATAAATTCTTGTCTGGAAAATTACCCAAGGACAACCCCCCCCCTCCCCGAAAAATTACCCCCAAGGACAACCACCCCCCCTCCCCCCCGAGGAAAATTACCCCCCAAGGACAACAACCCCCCCCCCCCCTCGAGGGCAATTAACCCCATGGTAATTACCCCCCAGAAAATTACCCCAAGGACAATACCCCCCCCCCCTCCCCCGAAAAATAATTCCCCCCCCCCCAGGACAACCACCCCCTTTGGAAAATTACCCCCTTAGGACAATCTACCCCCCTGAAAAAAAATCACTCCCCAAGGACAAGCACCCCCCACCGAAAAATTACCAAGAAAAATTACCCCCCCCCCCCCCCAGTTTAATTCACACTCAAAACTCTCGTAGCCAACTGCCAAGTCTTTTTGTTTCACATACAGGTATCCTTCTAGGAGAAGCTTTCGCCTAACCCTCTTGCTCCGTACCCACTCCATCCTTGTGAAGTTTGGCTTTATGCCACGTGTACTAAATTAAATTTCATTGCAAGACATGCGAGAAGACATGAAGACAAAACGATGGCGTACCGTTGATCAAATGACGTTTAGGGGCATATTTAGGATGGATGTAGGGAGATGTTGCTAACAATACATGTATCTCCAAAATTACAATTTAGAGCATTCAGATTATTGCTTTGTTTGTTCATTTTCCTCTATCTCGTTCTCAAGTTCATTTCAATATTTTCAAATTATTCAATTTGATAGGGGAGGGGGATGAAGGTTTCCCCATTTCCCCGTAGTTTTGCCACCGCGTAAAGTAAGGATTAAATTTCTAGAAATTTAATCCTTACAATACATTGCGCACATATCTTTGAGTGAGTATACGCGTTATAGCCCGTCTCCAAAAGAAAAAGGGGCTAACCAAGAAAATAGAGTGTAAGTTTTCATCATTTATGCATCCTCTGTAACTTTGCTCATCAAGTGATCGTGTATTTGCCTTTGTATGATCTATTTTATGATCTATCTCATGATCCATTTCATGTTGATTAAGATATTATGTTTTCTGGTTCAGTAATTATTTCACAATGAAAATTTTGCCTTCAAGACTTATTAGTATGTACGGTGCTTAAAAATAAAGTAAATAATCTGCTTTCTGGTAGATTAATCTCATTTGATTTTGTAACTCTCGAGCAGGATTTTCAATCGGCATGCAGGAAGATGATCTTAGTTACATGAACAGTTAGAGTATGTAATTTCATGAGAAAATAACATTTTAAAGATAATCAAGTGTCTGTCTTCCTGAGGGTAGTTGCTGGGGGGGGGGGGGGGGGGTAATTGTCCTTGGGTGTAGTTGTCCAGGGGGTGGGGGTAATTGTCCTTGAGGGTTGGTTGTCCCTGGGGGGTAATTTTCCAGGGGGGGGGGTAATTGTCCTTGGGGGGGTAGTTGTCCCTGGGGGGTAATTTTCCAGGGGATAATTGTCCCTGAGGGTTATTTTCCTAGGGGTAATTGCCATTTGGGGTAGTTTTCCCTGGGAGGTTATTTTCCGGGGGGGGGGGGGGGGGTAATTTTCCAGGGGGGTAGTTGTCCCTGGGGGGTAATTTTCCAGGGGGTAATTGTCCCTGGGGGGTTATTTTCCGGGAGGAATTTTCCAGGGGGTAATTTTCCTTGGGAGGTAGTTTTCAGGGGGGGGGGGTGGTGATTGCCCAGGGGGTAAACACAAGGATTGTGAATTGAACCAAGAAGACAAATCTCTGTGTCTGTTGGTCTACTACATATTTTCACTTCCTTAAACATGGTGAAAAAGACAATTATTTTTTATCCAAAATTTAAGACAGACTTACATGAATCACAAGCTCAAAATTCCACAAGAGAGGTTCATTTTACTATCTCAAATGACTATGAAATGGTTAATACTAATATCCTTAAAAGACTTATCATTATCATTAAAAGTTAAGTATAATTGGTATCAATCTGAAAGAAAATATTTGGTCAGACTTTACCACTTACTCAAGATTATTTACAACATAAGAATTTTCTTCTCTCTCTAAATATATGGAAACAAATGTCTCTTTCATTTTCATAGATGAAACAAAGGTGTACAGCATACTTGGTTAAAATTCAAGCTTTCACGATTCACCTCCAAAATACATGGGTCATTCCCTGAGAAGACTTGACCCCAGTTATCAGATCCATCTAGATCGCCAGAAGTTGAGGACACCCTGTGGACAGAGACAGGTTTCTCAGGACCAGCCTTTGCTTGCATTGATGTGACAGGACGAGACTTCTCTGGACTGGTCTTTGATGATGTGACAGAGCTACAGAATGGCTCTTCCTTGTGGCTGGATGTGACAGGCTGATCTTCCACTTCTGCATCATGAAATTTGCTTACCTTTGTGATCTGATATGAAGTCATCATTCTGTGAGAAAAAGAAAGGTTGAAACAAATGAATTAATTGCTTATTGTTCTAGGTTGCTTCCATTTTAACTTATTAAGATGCAAAACAATTATTTGAGACAGACAGAACAATCCATTACAATCATTATTAATAGAGATTATATTGCTGTTGCTGTTTGCTGTCATATAATGTGTTTTGTTCTACTGAATGATCATACAAATTGATGATCTTTGTTTTTAAGAAGTTAAATGTAATGAATTAATGAATTACTGACGCTTTAGATTTTTCCAGTTTTAGGAGCAGGCCACTTATGCAATCAGAGGGGGACAGAAGCCCACACAAATTATACGACAGCAAACAGCTATTACTAAACTGGCCATCAGCCTTGGCATTAGGAGTAGGGCATGATGATAGGCATTTCTGTGGCCTCTGCATAATTTGAAGCATAGACAAATGCAAATAAAGCCTTCATAACTAGTCAGAATCTCACTTCTAGAATGGAAAGAGAGTGGTAGATAACCAGAATAAATTGTATCAATATCAAGTCATATCCTTCACAAAGTTCTTTCACTCTCAGTCAAAGGTATCTCTGTACATGATAAATCCTGAATCATGCGGCTCTGCTTACCCTAGAATTTTTTGATAGAGATATGGGACCTGCTTCATGGTCCACCTTGCTGTTTCCTTGAGCTTGAGGATCACTTCCTTACTGAACACCTCACCATAGACAGGAGCTTGGATAGTTCCTATACACACCTCTACAGTAGGACAGGGATCAATGCCAAAGGAACTCAAGGTATCAAGCAGTGTCCGAGACTTCTTGGAATTAGGCCTGATAAGGCTTTGTGCCATCTGCAATAAATATTTTTAAATACATTATGTTAAATACACTTGATCTTCATTCAGTGATGCAGAGTAAAATTCAAAGTAAAGTATAAAACAAACTACCAGTATATTTGTGGTACTGTAAATGCTTTTATTTTCGCACGATTAAATTTTCGCACTGAGCGACCCCAAAACATATTCGCGGGGTTCTTAGATTCGCGCTGCACAATTACATGCTCGTATGTACACCCACTCCATTTATTAATTTACACACACGCAGTCCATTTAAATGCATACGGCATGCGCAACTACACAAACACACGCTCAAAAATGAATTGGACAGACACACATATTAATGTGCTGAAGCGCACTATTCAACCCGCACAGGAAATCAGGCTAATATTTTCGCGAGTTCTAGAATTCGCGCCCACTGAAAATAGCGCGAAATCCGGGAAAATTAAAGTACCACAAATATTTCTGCATTTACAGTAATCAATTAATAACCTCTTCCTTCTATTGCTGGTTAAACTAAACAAATAAAAAGAATAATCATAATACATTTCATTTATAAGGCACCTTTACAAAAGACATGAAGCATGCGACAGAAACATATAAAATACAAATTGGTATGAATAACACAGTGTAAAAACAAAGAACAATACAGAGCAAATTAGAATTGGAGGGCGGTATCTGAAAAAGCCTGAACACCAATATATTTGCTGGTTCGAGGGATGGTTAGTGTACATGTATTAATAATTGTGGAGCGTGTATTGTACATGCCAACATGGATCTGCTATGTATACTGGGGTTTGATTGGTATTACATTTACAAGGTAGGGTTATGATCTCATACAAAATATGATTATTTACACTAAGCCAGTAAAGATCACAAATTCAAGATTTTCTGACATCGAATTCTACATAATGGAATTCTTATGTTGTTTTTTGTGCTATTCATTGTAAAATGAGAAAAAGAGGAATCATCAACAAATTCCAAATCATCCCCCTGAATCAGACATCCAAATTTCAGATCAACTTACCCTCAGGTCAAACACTTTGATCATCTTAATTCCAAGTGCATCATTGATCTCGGCAATTTGCTTCCCATTAAAAACAACCTGCAGTTACACAAACGGGATTTAAGTAAATGTACATGTAGAAAAGAGAAAACAAAATGAAGGTCATGAAAAGAAATAACATGAAGATTTCAACTTTATGCATTCAGACTTGCACATTCCTTCATGCAGTTGTAGTAATTTTTCAGTAATTAACCCCTTGACTACTGAATTCTCTAATTCCTGTGTGGGTAATACAGGGACCACTCGGTTCCCGTAGACAATGGTTAATACTTCTTTCAGGGGGGTGTTTTATAAAGCTGTTCGTAAAGTTACGCATGACTTTACGAATGACTTAAATATGACAAGCCAAATGGGATGCTCAATCATTTTTGAATGCATCAACTGAAGTTGAACTGTGCAGATGTAGATTAACATTCATATTATGACAAACATTTTTAATGCAAAGTATATTTTTGCAATAATTTGATTGAGGTTATTGGAAATACAGTCACACTTTGTTAAAACATCAGGAAAAACTTTGGGCATCCAATCTGGCACTTCATATTCAAGTCGTTCATAAAGTCATGCGTAACTTTACGAACAGCTTTATGAAACACCCCCCTGGTTCTCTATTCTCTGTAGATTGATAGATGAATTTTTAATGCAGTCAATTATGAAATTGATCAAATATCAAACTACTTACATCTTGTATTATGCATTCGAATGAATGTGAAATGGCAAGTGGCAACCCAGAAGAATAAGTTTGCAGACAAAAGGGTAGAACAATTTACCAAAAATAACATGTAAATATGAATATGGACGTTAATTTTAGTTCATTCAACTGTGTAAACACAAAGTTCTTTAAAATGAGAACAAGGGAAAGGCCCAGGGCAGTCTCGGCTGCATCACACAATTTTCAGGGCAAAATCTTCACTTGGTGAAAAATCAAAGGTTGGGGCACTTAAGGGGTGCTGATAGTGCTGCCCCTGAGCCCCCTTGGGGGGAAGGTACCCTGTTTAAGAAATTGAGGTCTCCTTCCTCTAATTATGACATTTTGCTTTATACAATCTTGCAACATGGCTTAAAGAAGAAGCAAAAATGAATCTAATTACTGCCACTATTGGTGCTCTTGGGGGTGGTGCCCCCAAGACCCCCCTCCCCCCCCCCCCCTCAATATTTGTAGGTTACCTGTATCTGTATTAATTTAGATCATCCTTGCCTAAGGATGATCCCTGCTAATTTTGGTTGAAATCCACCACCAGTAAGGTTTTGAAAAGTCATATGCATGTGTACAATACATGTACATACTACATGAAACATAGTACTGTATGTAGAGACAAAACTGTATTTTACCAAAACCTTAACCAAGTTAAACTGTCAGTAGGTGACCTTTAATGTGATGAAAATGTAAGATTTTGGTATTCATTTGAAAGAGGGTGACATAAAGACAATCCATACCAAGAATGATGCCAAGTTTCAAAGAATTTGAACAAATAATTTTGAAATAAAGTAAAAATTAAAAACCCTTAACTTCAGGTTAAGTTTTTCGAATACAATTTAACTCAATTGATCTTTGACCTTGACTTTTGATCTGAAATTTGTTCCACATTAATTGTGATACTCTACAACCCTTGTGTTCAAGTTTTATGGAAATCGAACATATACTTTTGAAATGAGAGCATTTCCAAAATTGTTGACGCCGCCGTTGCCGCCGTCGGAAAAGCTGCGCCTATTTCTCGCTTTTTGCTTATGCAGGCAAGACAAATATGAGACCCACCTTCAAGATGGATTTATTGGTCAGGAAATCCAATGCAATCCTTTCTGATTGTCCTGGTTTCTTCTGATGATCACATGGAGACAGGGCCAAGCAGATAGCAAAGGTATGTCCATCCCAGAGACTGATGATCAACCAACCATCTGATAATGATACAGATAGTATTGGATAGGTCGCCTCGCGAAGAAACTCTTTAATCAATTCACCAAAATAGATCCTGTCCTGCATATTATAAAATGAAGACAATACAGTAGATATTAGATATGGTGATAGATAATGAAATATTTATGTTTTTGATGAGACAAAATCTAATTCATCACTTGATGACATAACAAATCGTATTTTATGATAAATTCATATGATGATCCACATGACAATGATCCAATTACTATTCCCCCCCCCCCTTAAAAAATAGATTACTTAACATTTTAAGTTACATAATTCACCGTAATGGCAAGTTATGAAGAAATTCAAATGGACAGTGTGAATGAGTAGACTGGTTTCCATGTCATTCATTAGGCTCAGACCCACTTATGTTAACTTGTATAATTTTCTTTCACACATATATGCATCCATAAGGGCACCAAGAACTGCCTGAAAACTGAAAAGGCTTGGACAGATATTGCTTGTGTTAGTGGCAATGTTTTGTCTGCACTCTGCACTGCACAAAAAAAAACTTAGCATATATGATTAAGTTTAAAATTGGATTTATTAATGAATGCAAGGGAAGGTAGAGATATTTCACAAAGTAACAGCTCACCTGAAGAATGGTGACTATTTCTTCATCTGTTGACTCTGGCAATGCAGTATCCGGGTCCAGGTTTTCTACCTCGCCACTCATTCCAGAATGAAGAGACTCTGAGTCTGAGATGGTCTCACTCCCAAGAGATTCAACTTCATCCTGCCCTAGAGATGAAGTCGGAACAGAGCCACATGCAACATCCTCTGTATGGGGTGAGCCTGTGTCAACAAGAGGGCCAGGAATTGCCAAGTCTTCAAAATGTTCAGTGTTCTCAACAAAGCTACATGCATTGTCCTCTGTACAGGGTGAACCTGTGTCATCAAGAGGGTCAGGGTCTGTCGAGTCTTCGGAATGTTCAGTGTCCTGAACAGAGCTACACGCATTATTATCTGTATAGGTTGAGACTTTTTCATTAAGAGGTTCACAGTGTGCTGAGTCTTCAGAGTGTTCAGTGGACTGATCTGATGAGCACCCATCAATCAGGATCTCTTGATCTAACTTGGTACTTTGTAGATTCTGCATGTCCAGGTTCATTCTATCTGGAAGGATGGCATCATCTGACTTGATGAACACTGTGTCGTGTTCAATGCTGAAGTGGTCTGGATATGTAGCAATAGTTTCTCTGAGCTTCTGGATAGTATTTCCTACTGCTGCTTCTTCATAAGGATCTAGTGTTTTATTCACAAAAGTTAGAAGTTTGCTCATGAAGGAGCCATTTCCTGCATTCTTGCTTCTAATGAAATCTTTGATCTTGGCAACAGCACTTACAAATGGGTTGTCCTTTACTTGCCGTGTTCCTTGGGCAACAACTAGCATGTGAGGTGGTATTAGAAGGAAGTCATTACGTAGTGACTGCAAAGTAAAAGTGAACACTTCATAGCCTCCTCCCATAGCTAGTATCTCTGCACTACTAAGCAGCTGTGAGGTAGTTCGGAACAACTCATTTTTCAGGAGAGCACCTTGATTCAAGAGGTGATCTTTGAGCTTAACTTTAGCTGACAGCATATGGTTAAGGATCAATGAGTATGTGATTCTTGGATTGTCTTTCAAGAACACTTTACCATCCTCAACCCGGAAAGCTTCTGGGTAACTCTTCAGTGTTTTCTCAAATTTACTTATATTCATGCCCACTTTTTGCATAGCAAGTGGAGCAGATGAAGTCCAACAGGATTTCCACACATCCTCTACAGATCCATTTCCAATTTCTGAAAGACAGGCAATAACATCCTGCAAACCTTCTAGCAATAGATAATGATGCATCTTCACTTTTGCTTCACAGTGACGCTGCTTCTGCTCACATACTCTAACAGAAATGCTCTCCTCACCTGATATTTCAAGTATTGTTGATATCTCCCCAAGCACCTTATGGCCTAATGATTTATGTATTTGTTGCATGATGTGGCTCAACTTTCCAGTTCTGTCTTTCTGCAGGATATTCTGTATCTGTCTTATATTATCAATATAGCAACTGGAGAGAGATACTGTCTCGCCATGCACCTTGAGAGTTGGAGGAGGATTTTTCATAATGGTTTCTTTCACATGATCCCTGACTTCCTCTTCTATGGATAGAGTTTGCAAGAAAGAATCCACTTCCTCACTAGAACACTTGAATGTCTCTTTGGTACATAGGAAGTCTTTAACAGCTGACAGGTAGTCTGTGATCTCCATGGTGGTGAGTCAAACACTTCAATTTTCACTTGATGTCCAGCTTCCACATCAGATCTTAAGATTAAAAGAGTGAGAGTAATATCTGTTTTCACTGAAAAGAATGTTATAAAATTTGAGAAAATTATGACAGAACTAGCTTTCTACCAAATAAGTTTTTAAAAACTTTTGAAATTGCTTACTTGCACTATACTTTTGAAATATACGTATAGCTTGTATACATTTTTCGAGATGAAAGTTTTTAACTTTTGTTATTTATCCATTCTTATTTGTGTGGGTGTGAAATCGTTCCTTATGACCAAGTTCCAGCAGCACTTATTAAACTAATACCAAAGCTAAATCAAACGGGGTAAAAACAGTAAAATAATATGTAATAATATGTAATATGTATCGACAAGTGGAAATTTTCACTCTTGATTTGAACAGATGCCAAAGCTTCCGCGCTCTGCTCGGGAGAGGAAACCACCCTGATCCCCCCCCCCCCCCCCCCCCCCCCGGGCACATAGACTGCATGTGCAATCCAACCACCCCTCACCCCAAGAAAATCCTGGCTACGAGGGTGTAAATAGAAAGCTAACAACTTTGAATTAACATAAATTCTTTGCCCTTTTTCTGTATGGGAGCACAAAAAAGCGACATATTAGACTGTTTAACAAATCCTGTCATATTCGCTGGAAAGGTGTTTTCAAACTTTGATTTTAGCACTCAAATATTCTCCTGGAATGCTGGAATTTCAAACTACGATGCTTTGTTTATACCTCTTTGTACTGAGATCACTTTAGAGAACAATGCTGTTAAAACTCACTGCATTATTTGAACAAGACTGTGGTCCCTCTGATGGGCCCTTATTTACGAAAATGGGCCTGAAACCTTTTCAATGGAAGCTGTAGGTGCCCGCCGTGTATCATTCATTATACATGACTATCACCAATAAGTTCGACACATCATGTGCATAATTATGTTTTGATATGTTAGTCAGTGAAATATATGATTTTTAATGCATTTTCAATTGGGCCGTAATGAAGAAATTCAGGGCTCTCATGTCGATCCTTTCAGGTGCCCCCAAAATCGTGTAATCTTGATTGATTTGAACACATTTTCAAATATCTTTAAAAGAAAATATGTTATGACACTATTGTTAATGCTCTATAATCACTTGTGTTCCTTTTTGCCCTCTAAAATAAGAATTTGAGCACCTGACACATATTTGGCGACCATATTATCATACCCACAATGTATCATTGTATTTTGATATCAAAACAACCATTTGCTGAGCTTCTATTACCTCAAGAAAAGCAATAAAGCACTCTTTTCGACTGTAGTGATTACCCGGTCTTTTGGGCCGTTTTGGAACAAATGCCAGGCCCCTGTGGTCTTTGGTGGGTATTAACCATTACATTTCATTTTACTGTTTATAGCAGGTTTTCAACATCAAACAAACGTTTTTAGCCCCAAGGTTACTCATGGAACTAACACTATGTGGGGCTCTAACTTCTAAGTTGAAGAGGTAAAAACCTCAATATAATCAGCAAAATTTTGAGAAATACTTCCTTCTACATATTTTTAGGATGACAGAATATCTAATTTCATGCCAGATTCTTCAACAGGATCTTTATCATCTTGATCAAGTGAAATTTTCAGGCTGTTTTCGGCTGCCGGTCTTGCTCCTTTCCAGCACACATATGTGCAAAATATCACACACTTGCTATGAGAGGCAATTCATCGCAGTATGAAGGTACAAAGTGCGAGGTATCTACAATAACCTCGCATATGTGTGAGTGCCCCAAGGTTGGCTCTGAAATGCATGGCGGGCCACTAAAATATAAAATTTGGGGGCACTCACTAGGGCACTTTTTATCAAAGATCAGTTGATGCCATCGTTTTCAGCATTAAAGTTTTCATAGGAATCCATGTTGAAAAAAAAAAGTGAACACTATTTCCCATGAGGAGCCGTCTGTGTACTCTTCTTTCCCACTAGCCACTCATGCTTCTGCGAGGTTAAAGTACTGACTATCCTTCTCTAACGCAACAGTCCTTTTCAGGACTTACACACTTGGTGAACCGCAATTTCGTAAATTTCATCTATGTTATCTAATCCACCATGCAAGCATCATCAGACATCAGCCTTCAAAGAACATCGAGACCTCTCTATGATTATGTAACAAAACTAGATCACTGGTTCTAAATTTAGTCATTAATTCGACATTAATACAGGAAAAGCTGGATAATGCAAAAAATTTCCCATAATAACAGTAACAGTTAATACACGTGACTCGCGCTCGCTTTACTCCACAGGAGTGTTGAGCTAGACTATTCCAGATCCAGATACTGTCGTCTTTTCTACTTCGACTTTCAATTTTGGCACAGTTTCCCGTAGAAAAATAAAACTTACATGTAAGGCCATCATCCATATTACTCCAACTCCCAGCCCCAGCCCTCAAGCCCCAGGAGTTAGAGTGAATTCTGTCCTTTGTAATTACCTGTACAAGATCTCTTCTGGAGAAGATTAAGCGGCTCAACAAAATGAAGGCATTGAATCAGTGTCGACAATGTTCATTTCAGATCAAGAGTTGACTAGTCGCAGTTAAAACGCTAACCTTGAGTATATAGTGCATACTGCATGCAGTACATAAGCATAAGCCTATGGCATAAGCATTCAAGCTGCGCGCGCCAACAATCCACTGCACAAGTCCGTGGATCACGGACTGTATCGCTAGACAGCTGTTGGGGAATCCCCAGACGAGTTCATTTTTTTCCTTAGGGTATATTGTATTGAGAGAAAACATGTTTTGTTTTATTCAGATTACGAAATTTTATCACTGAGTTTTTGATATTTAATAAAGGCATTTAAAACAATTTCTTTTTACCGAACTGCTACCTATTCATCTAAAAATAAGATTTAAAAAATAAATATATAGATGTGTCTCCCTGATATTATTGCGTATTCTCATAATGGTATGGCCACTCTATCACGGATCTTGCAAAAACGTTAGTCGTAGACAGAAATAACCGTCTGTTATGGAGAAATCTTTAATATCACTGACATTTCTGCATATATGCGGAATGGAAGTATATTGTATTGGAACAACCGACGATACAGAGAGACTGAAGCTTTTGGTCTAGCAAAAACGTAGCCGTAGGGAGCTGAGGTAGGGATTCGAAAAAAAGGACTCTGGAGAGGATAAGATTAAGAATTAATTAAGAATAAGATGCCTGTCACTGACGCTTTGATTCTGCGTAAGAATTAATCATGTTAATTGAAATACCTGAAACTAATACATACGAGTCGACAGATGTGCAACGTGAACTTGAGCCTTGAGAGTTGAGGGACAACACTACAGCTCGTCAGCTGCAATTGATATGTGAGCATAGCCTATTGGCTAATACTGTTCTAATTTTGTGCTTGTCAACATCTGGCACTGCTCCAAAAAGGCCAATTGGACATTTATGCACTAAGTATGGGGATAAATTATTGCTCATTTTTTACCAATCACCCAAAAATATTTGGCGCTAATGCACTTTCGTATCCATGTGCATTGGGTACCCTACCCCACTTATACATGTACAAGCTTATCTGAAGATAACCTTGTACTCCAGACTAGCTTTTACAGGTGAATAGGCTTCAATAGCTTTTGTGTACGTGTATCAGCGGGCATTTTTCCAGTCTAGATCATTCATACGCAAGAAGAAAATAATTATTCAAAATTTCACTTTCACTTCTGAATCCCCAAATTTGTGGCACAGTAAGACCAGGAGTTGAAGAGTCCCTGAATCAGGTAATCTAGCAAATTTAAGAAAATTATATCTTGCTTAGAGCAATTTCGTTGTCTGTTTTTGACTGCTGCAACAGTGAATGTTGGACACAGTCCCACATAGGCATGGGCCTATGAGTGCCCTACCCCTAACCCTAGGGTTAGGGGTAGGAGAGAAAGTGTCTCCTATAGGCTATATCAAAAACTTCTTCTTGTTAACTGGAAGGAGAGCCTCTGATACAGAAATATAAGGTACATTTTACAGATTACAGAAAAAGTAAATATTTAGAGTCTAGCAAAAATAGGGATTAGGGGAGAAAGTGTCTCCTGCTACCGAGTCAAATAATGTTATGCGAGGAGGAAGTAGCAGCAATTTTTTTTTTTTTACCCTTCCACAGAGTTCCTTTATTCATCATCAACATAACAAGTATTCTGTTATTCTTTCCTTTTCATTAAAAAATCAATATTCTTTACAGAAATATAAAGTACATTTTACAGATTACAGAAAAAGTAAATATTTAGAGTCTAGCAAAAATACAAATTATAAACAAGCCCGCCGGTATACAAGACATATTACAGATATCGGTATTTTTTTGGGGGGGGTTGTTTGTTTTTGACCTCTGCTCAGGATAGAGTCGAGTCAGGACAGCAACTCCCCCCCCCCCCCCCCAGACCCCCTAGGCCTAGGCCCTTTCAAAAAGCTCTGGCCACAACCTGTACAGGGATGGCCAACAAAATGACACATGACGAAATAGTGTTGTTGGTAGGTGCGTAGATGAAAAGGGAAGCCCAACAGGCAATTAGCCTTAGTGATAATTAGACCAAGTGGATTTTAGACGAAACGCCTGTAGACCAACTAGTTTTAGACTGACTGGGAATTAGACAAACTGACATTAGACGAACTGGTATTAGACCAAGTGACAACAAAATAAAGTAGACGAAATGGTAATTAGACCAAATGGTAATTAGACCAAGTGGTCATTAGACCTTCTGGTTATTAGACCAAGTGCAAATTAGACTGAAATGAATGAAGAGTGGACCAAGAGGGTTTAGCCCGAATGAAGGTAACCCATCTGGAAATTAGACCAAGTGGTTTTAGCCCAAGCGTGCATAAACCCCAAAAACATGGTCTAAGGAACTATGGCACTTAGTGCGGGGATTCTATAGTGCATGCATATACATACAATTGCGCACGCAAGTGAATGGATGTACGTACGCTAGAGCTATAGGGAACAGGGTACGCCGGGGTTAGGGGTAGGAGAGAAAGTGTCTCCTATAGGCTATATCAAAAACTTCTTCTTGTTAACTGGAAGGAGAGCCTCTGATACAGAAATATAAGGTACATTTTACAGATTACAGAAAAAGTAAATATTTAGAGTCTAGCAAAAATAGGGATTAGGGGAGAAAGTGTCTCCTGCTACCGAGTCAAATAATGTTATGCAAGGAGGAAGTAGCTGCAATTTTTTTTTTTTTTTTTTTAATTACCCTTCCACAGAGTTCCTTTATTCATCATCAACATAACAATTTTTTTTTCTTCAAAAAAAAGGTAAATATTTAGAGTCTAGCAAAAATAGGGGAGAAAGTGTCTCCTGCTACTGAGTCAAATTATGTTATGCGAGGAGGAAGTAGCAGCAATTTTTTTTTTTTTACCCTTCCACAGAGTTCCTTTATTCATCATCAACATAACAAGTATTCTGTTATTCTTTCCTTTTCATTAAAAAATCAATATTCTTTACAGAAATATAAAGTACATTTTACAGATTACAGAAAAAGTAAATATTTAGAGTCTAGCAAAAATACAAATTATAAACAAGCCCGCCGGTATACAAGACATATTACAGATATCGGTATTTTTTTGGGGGGGTTGTTTGTTTTTGACCTCTGCTCAGGATAGAGTCGAGTCAGGACAGCAACCCCCCCCCCCCCCCCCCCCCCCCCCCCCCCCCCCCTAGGCCTAGGCCCTTTCAAAAAGCTCTGGCCACAACCTGTACAGGGATGGCCAACAAAATGACACATGACGAAATAGTGTTGTTGGTAGGTGCGTAGATGAAAAGGGAAGCCCAACAGGCAATTAGCCTTAGTGATAATTAGACCAAGTGGATTTTAGACGAAACGCCTGTAGACCAACTAGTTTTAGACTGACTGGGAATTAGACAAACTGACATTAGACGAACTGGTATTAGACCAAGTGACAACAAAATAAAGTAGACGAAATGGTAATTAGACCAAATGGTAATTAGACCAAGTGGTCATTAGACCTTCTGGTTATTAGACCAAGTGCAAATTAGACTGAAATGAATGAAGAGTGGACCAAGAGGGTTTAGCCCGAATGAAGGTAACCCATCTGGAAATTAGACCAAGTGGTTTTAGCCCAAGCGTGCATAAACCCCAAAAACATGGTCTAAGGAACTATGGCACTTAGTGCGGGGATTCTATAGTGCATGCATATACATACAATTGCGCACGCAAGTGAATGGATGTACGTACGCTAGAGCTATAGGGAACAGGGTACGCCGGGGGAAAAGGAGAGAGAGACAAGCGCTTTTGTTCCAGCCAGGTATCTTGAGAATGCGTGAGAAGGATGAGAACGGCAGTTTATGGAAATTTGGGTATCTTGAAAACGGCGATCGGCTGCTGAAAAAGGGGGTCATCAAAGCGGCACATACTTGTCTGTCCAATATATTGAGTTCCCCTCTGGGGTATGCTCCTACCAGAAGCCAAGAGTGGAGAAATTTTGGGCAACAGATCCAGTCATATCAACTATATATGGAAATCCCACAATACTAATTTATTATCAATTTGTTATTATTCTTTGTAATTTTGTTCTGTTCTGTACCACCTGGGCCCTGTTTCATAAACCTTGTTATCATTGATTATAAAGTACAATAATTGATATAAGCTACTGAAATCATTGCATTTGATTAGCTGTCAGCAAATTTGTCATAGAAATGTGGCAGTTGTTAATACTACTCGTTATTGATAGATAACAAGTTTTATTAAATGGGGCCCAGAAGTGTAATTTGGACCTTGATCAACTATTGCCCTGCTGGCAATCCAATATAGCCTATAACCACATGCACATAGTAAACATATGTCTATGTTATCTTGACAGATGAAAGGAGTAATTAACTTTTTGCCATCAGTCTGCATCATGTATGAAGTCGGCAAGAAAGATGGATGAGCTTTCAACACTCCATAGGTGACCAATATTCAATTCCTTCTTCACGCAGCCAGAGAACAAAATCCTGGGCCTTTACCTATTGGTCTACATATGTAGGTAAAGTGTATTATAGTGGATGAAGAATGGTGTGAGGTGAAATGCTACAAAGTGGTGCTTTAGCTACATCGGGCAAACCAAGGATTGAAAACGTACATCTAAGCTATGATGAACAGACTAGACTGAGGGTACTAAGCATCAGTTAGAGATGGCTGAGCAAATTGACCATCATGATACCTCAGGTAATCTACCTCTCCATCTTCAGTACATAGTAAATGGGCTTAATAAAATCATTGAGCACTTGAAACGTTCACCTAAAGGAAACAGTGCCCTGAGTGAGCTTGTTGGAGTGATAGAGAAAACTTGCTCCCCACAGACAAATAATATGTTCTTGGGTCCTCCAAGGTTGAAGCATGTAAGGAAAGAGGTGAACTTGAAAAAAATTCTCAGAAAGTTTGAGCCTCTGTTACGGGTGACTTGTACAAAAGCTGAACTAAAACCAGACAAAACCAATACCGCTCAGGAAGTGGTTGAAGAATTCTTTCACTTGGCAGTTGCTGATGTAGCATTACTCGTATACTCAGGCATCCATGATGTGCATGATCTACATTCCAAGATTACCAGTTCTGACAATCATGTCTTTATCACAATGGGTTGCAATTTTCAAGAATTTATGGCTTCTCTTCATAGCCAGAAGTGTTTCTTTAACATTGCAAGTGATTATAATATTTTCTTAGGTGATGGTGAATTTGTGGAGAATGATAGGGTACCTTCATTGCCTGAACCATCCTCTGAGTGCATTCATTCTTCTCAAGCTGAAAACCATCCTGTTGATTCAAGCAAGACAGCCATCCAGAAGGCCCCTTCAGAACATCAAGACCAGCTCTGTATTGAAGATAATCAGGATTCAGGTAACTCACAAACAGGGAATGATCAAGGAGGTATGGAATTGTCTGATGCTCCTGCAATGCCAAAACTCAATGAAGGAACAATAGCACTACCTTCATCTGGTAGTGACTCTCCAGCACCGGGTGGTTCTGCACCTGACGATGGTTGCTCATCATCAAAATATACTACACTGCCCTTGCACCACCGTGCTAGTGAATCACAAACGGGGAATAAGGATGTAATTGATGATCAAGAAGGTGTGAAATTGTCTGATGCTCCTGCATTGTCAAAACTCAAGAAAGGAACATTGTCACTTTCTTCAGATGTTGATACTACACCTGCACATGGTTGTCCATCACTGTCTTTACTCAGCAATGCTGATAAATTGCAAACAGAGAATGAAAATGTCATTGGTGACTATGATACACTAGCATCTCGCATTCAGTCTGCAGTAGGTGTTGCAGAAGAGACAAGCACGTCCTGGAAATGGGAGAGCAGATTATTTAGCAAAGTGAACACCCATCAAACTCATCAAGGAACTACAGGAATGAGATATGGAGAATCCACAGAGTGTGCAGTGACAATTATAAAGGTAATGATGTAGGTCTACAACACTTTATTGATACAGAATATACAGAGTATAGCCTAATCTTGTCTGTCATGAATGAAATATTATGTATGATTTGTTGCATGATTCTTACCCCTTTAAAAAAAAAAAGAATTCTCCTTGGCTAATGAAAGTTAACAGGCCATGAAATTATCAATATATTTAATCTATACATACAACTTATAAACATAAATATTATGATAACTACAATAATAATAATAATAATAATAATAATAATAATGATAATGATAATGATAATGATAATGATAATGATAATGATAATAATGATATTGATAATGATAATTATAATGATAATTATAATGATGATGTTGATGATATTAATAATAATAATAATGATTATAATAATGATAATAACAACAATAAGAACCATACTGATAAATATTTTAATGATGATATGTCTGTCATACATTTCTGGCACTCCAGTATACTCATACAAGTCAAAAGGCTCTAACTTATCAGAGTACAATATTAATTAATTTATAGATGTACTGAGTTGAGCATGATATGTGTACATGTGTGATTGAGGTAGTAAATCTAGATTTGCACTGATTTTTATCCAATTTTCATACTCGTGTTAATATATTCGTCAGGAAACTGGATACTTTGACAAACTTCTGATGGAGAAGCTGTCAGCATACATGCGGCCAATCATAGGCATCTCCTGCTCACATGGATGGCTCTTAGTTCATTTCTGGGAAGGAGAGTCCTATGCTATAGATCTATGTGCACTCTCACCAGGGACTAAACAGGACTTGGCTTTTCCTGGAACTAAGATTGCAGGTGGAACCCCAGACAACATTCACAAATGGGCTATTATTCACTCTATGGGAAGAGTGCTAAGTGAAAACTCCATTTTGAAGGTAATTTCAGTAATGGAGCTGTTCAGTGTTAGACTTGATAAAATTGACCTTTTGTAAATTCTGTAGTGATCATGAATTGATTGAATTTTAATGGTAATTTATCTTATCTTCAAATTTTGTGATCTAGCACATAGAGACAGTACAAAAAGGCCCTAAAGGACAGATATGAAAGGTATTGAGCCATTATCCTTTACTCTGTTTGAAGAAAAGGCCATAAGGCATAAAAGAGACAGTCCACATTTGTTGGGGATTATTTAAATGCAGTCACTTCGTAATGTTATGCTGTAGAATTATTTACATTCATGAATGAATGAAAGTGTAGTCAATCGCCATTTCAAGTGGTATTGTTCTTCTGTCCTTGGCAGGTTGTGTATAATGCCATTGATTTGTCGCGTAACCTAGAAGAGAATGCTGGCTTGAAGGTTGTCAGGGTCTTTGACATCTTGGTAAGTGAAAAAAATATACATAAAGAGAAACTGAATTGTGCCATTGAATTGTACTATCCTGTGATTATCTTTATATTTAGGTAACTTTATACATGAAGCATAGAATGACAATGTTGAAATGAAAACAATTATACTACTTTTCATGTCTTAGTGAAGATGGCAAATCTAAAGTTGGTTTTAATAGAAAATGAACTATGGCATGTGTTATATGAAAATCTATCAATGCAGTCCATGTGTGAGGAACAACATACTGGATGGATTGGCCATTCTCAGTCACGTGTGTGACCAAAATCCTGAAAAATAGTTCATTTAAACCTATTTTTTAAAGTATTTGTCTTGTAGTAGAAGTCTCTAATTTTGGATATTTGAATAACCTTGCACAAAAAAGGGTCTTACTTGTTGGTATTCAAACCTACTTTCCTGGTATTTCCCTTGGAGTGCAAGTTTCCACTTTTCATTGCTGTATGAAAGCAATTTCTTTTCTTTTAGAGGTGAAAATTGGGTCGGTCACGTGTGTGACCACTCAAAAAAGGGCGTTCTTAAATGTCTAGTCTTTGTAAAATGATTATGGTTGGGAAATGATTTATTCTTGTTAAAGAAAGGGAATACTTTTTCATTTAAGGAACTGGTGATTTAAAAAAATCAATAAAATGTAATCTAATTTTTGGCAATGAGGCAAAATTAGATGGTCGTGTGTGACCATTTGTTTCACTTCACAAAGAATGGCCCATATATATATACATGTAGTAAATAGTGTATGTATAATACGCGCTATGATTGGTTTGATTCGCATCACGTGACGTGCAAAAATTTTGTTATAGTGCACAATCTTGCACTATAACTTTGATTTTTGCACGGTCGGGATTCCGTGTTAAATGAATAGGGGATGAGTCATTTGTTTTCGATTGCTATCATTCAATTTCAAGTTTTTTTAGAGTTCAGAGTGTTACATATCATTGGAGAGCTAACATTTGGAGTTCATTTTGTGAGATAAGCAACTTTTGTAGAGTTAGGAAATCAGCAGTAGATCTAGACTATAAATTTATAGACCTATAGAGCCCGGGCCTAATACACAATAACAGTTATAGATCTAGGGGTCTATTTACTATAACAATTAGTGCATATGTTCTATTTATGCACCATTACTGGACTATATGAACTCCAAATACAAACCCCTTGTGCAGGTCTATCACATCGGCCTGCGGCCTCGGTGAAACAAAACTGCACTCGGGATAATATATTATTTGTCGTGCACATAATCCATTATGGTGCATGATAGACCATGCACTATTTATATAATAGTAACATACATGATGTTCAGTGATCAAGGGAATTATAAACAAACATTCTGTTATGTTTAAAGTGACCAACACCCTTATATCAGTATTCTACATGTATATTTATACCCCCGCAAAACGAAGTTTGAAGGGGGTATATAGGAATCAGTGTGTGGTCGTGCGGGTGGGTGGGTGGGCGGGCGGTTGGGCGGGCCGTCTGTTGCAAATCTTGCACATCGAACTACTTCCTCATTTTTCGAGCAACGCTCATGAAATTTGGCACACACATTGGTCTTAGGATGGAGATGTGCAAGACATATTTTTGGAATGTGTCGGAAACTCTGTTGCTATGGTAACGGCATATTACGGTAATAAATCAGGTTGAAATTTTGCGCATCGAACTCCTTCCTCATTTTTTGAGCAATGCATGCTCATGAAATTTGGCACACACATTTGCCTTGGGATAGAGATGTACAAGACATATTTTTTTGAATGTGTCAGAACTGTGTTGCCATGGTAACGGCATACTATGGCTATAAATCAGGTTGAAATCTTGCGCATCAAACTACTTCCTCATTTTTCAAGCAATGCTTGTGAAATTCGCCACACACATTGGTCTTGGGATGAAGATGTGCAAGACATATTTTTGGAATGCGTCAGAAACTCTGTTGCCATTACAACGTCATATTATGGCAATAAATCAGGTTGAAATCTTGTGCATCGAACTACTTCCTCACTTTTCGAGCAATGCTCTTGAAATTTGGCACACACATTGGTCTTGTGGTAAAGATGTGCAAGACATATTGTTTCATTGTGTGGCAAACTGCATTACCATGGTAACGACATGTGGCAATAAACAGGAAAATATTGCACATCAAACCACTTCATCATTTTTCGAGCAATGCTCAGGAAATTTGGCACACACATTGGGGCGGGGGTATTAATCATCTTCAGTGATATTCTAGTTACCATTTATGATTACTGTAGGCCTAATGCTACAATGTAAGTGTAACTTCAAATTACTTTAGGAAAATATATTGAATGAAAGGATGCAGAAGCGCGTTTGTCAAATCATTCTAGGTGGGTGTGATTCCTGCCACAGCGCGTTGGACAACCTAGATCTTGACCCTCTCTGCTCTCGTCGAGAAAGTCTTCTTTCTTTCTCACATGATCTTCTCACATCAGCTCGCCATCGTGACTTTCTTCCTGAATCCCGTCACTCTCTGTCTGGAAGGCAGTTACGGAACTCTCATCTTCTCCAGGAACCAAAATGCAGGACAACGAGATATTACCAATCTAGTATCTCATCTATGGTCCGCTTACTAAACAAGACTCTGAAGCTCAGTACTTAACTATTCAATGTGACTAGTAAATAATTGTTTACAGAATTGAATGGAAAAGGTGAAAATGTGAATTCTGTAGTAGCAGCAATATTTTGTCTTCACATATACTTATATATTAGATTTTTGTTGTAGCAATGCTTAATATCCAAATACTTTCGTATTATTTTGTCATACCCAATCTCTATCATCATGATCATATTTATCATGATAGATCTCACAAACTGATTTTATAACTTTCAATAGTTAATTTTAAATTGCAGAAATTGGAAATTTGTAAATGTCATTGTCTATGATTATTTGCAAAGGTGTAAACATCCTTGGTTATCTTTAAATGTTATGTCAATCTCATTCAGTCTTTACTTTGAAATAATTGCGTATCACTGTCATTATGTTGACTCCCTGCTCTTACCTTTCATTATTCAAACCCTTATCCTTCGTTTATGTTCCAGTTCTTTGTAATTTACATTTTTATAATTTTACTTCTGAGACACGCTTAAATGATAAAACCAGCGGATTTTAGAATAAGACAAATCAGTGCTATTTTGCCTCTTTATTCTTTACTCTGTTACTATAATTTATTTTCCAACACTACTGTACCGTATGTAAATTTAATGTATTTTGTTTTCTGTCTTTGGAATTTCACTATATAACAATATTGCCAGCAGTAATAATGTCGGCACAATACTTCTATCTATATTGACTTTAAATTTTTTTATTTTTTTTTACTGTAAATACTAAGCATTAATAAATTATATTTTGTCTTGTTGTTTTGGGGGGTTTTTTTTACGTATGTATTTTGATATGTAAATTCAAATGTATCAGCTTTTAGCTGCAATCTTGAATATTTTTCAATAAACCAAACCAATAAACAATGATTGTTTGAATTTAGAGAAATAATATGTGATGAAGAAATGTAAGATTTACAAATTCATATCTATGATACCATAATACACGAAAGACAAACAATGTCAAACAAATTAATATCTAGTGTCGGAAGTCAAAAAGACAAGGTCTTATTAAAATGCTTATTCCCTGTACAGTTCTTTTGTACATGGTTGAAAATGTATTATGGTTTTAAGGAAATAAAGGAATAATTCATACTGCTTGATTGCAGGAAGCAGATCGTATCATACGTGGACACAGCTTTGTAATGCCTCTAGAAGAACTGTTGCAGGTCTATGGGATAATGCCATATAGCTCTGTAGACATCGTGACTGGCTCCCAGAGAGTACCAGTATCAGATGACCTTGTGGACTATTGCGGAAAATCACAACGACGAGCTATCAGCTACTTGAGAGAAATGGCCCAGGTTTTCTCAAGAATGATTCCATTTCTCTATCAGTCAGTGTTAAGGTATGCCTAGTCTCAAGATTGAATTGCAGTGTACTGTATCTAAGCACAAGATGATTTTGACTGCTTCTCCTATATGCCTGGGCCTAATTTCAGTTATTCATGGCTCAAACTGTTCTTGAAATATTTTGATAAGGTGAATAATAAAACCTATAATTACATGTTAATTGAGCTTTATGATCTTTTACCTTTGACCTAACAACCCCAAAATCTTATAACTTTGTCTCCCCATAGTGATGCATGTAAAATAGTTGAGATATGGTGATAACAAAACTAACAAATCTTTAATTTCAAGTATATTGACCTCTTTGACCTTTTGATCTAGTAAACCCTAAATCGAATCAATTCGTCTCACTGTGGTGATGCATGCAAGTACCAAGTTTGAAGTTCATGGTGAAAATAGTTATGGAGATATGATAACAAAAAAAAACAAAACCACATTAATTTGACATATAATGACCTCTATGACCTGTGACCTTTGATCTACTTAACCATCAGTTCGTCTCACTATGGTGATGCATGCTAACACCAAGTTTGAAGTTCATAGCTCAAATAGTTCTTGAGATATCTTGATAATTTCAGATATTGACCTCTAAGACAATCTGATTAGATCATTAGATTTCGGCCTACTTACCCCAAAATCTAATCAGATTGTCTTCCTATGGTGACAGAAAATCTGGTAAAAAGTAGCAATCATTTGTGTATATATATATATATATAAAAACAATAAAGAGAATATTCTTGATTTTAACAAATTCTGAGCTAAGTCTTGAAATGTTTTGTTCACTCCCAAGAAAGATGGGCTCTAGCACACAGTGGAGATTAGATTACTTGGTTTCTTTTTTGATTTGTTCCTTTGATTCGTTGAATATTATAAAACGGGTTCAAGAATGTAGCCATCCTGATTGGTCTAATAACACCACGTGACCGTGCAAAAAAAAAGTGATAACGCACGGCGAGGGGACTAACGCATGGCTAATCCGGATCAAACACTAAGATTGTAGACCCGTTTTATAAAACTATTAATACATGGTTGTGAGTTCGTGCGTTAGTGCGATCCAGCAACACGCAGGTTTTTATCGTGGTGTCTAACACACTCGGCTACGCCTCGTGCGTTAGTACACCACGATAAAAACCTTTGTGTTGCCAGCTCGCACTAACGCACTCCAAACCATGTATTAATAGTATACTAAGCCTAATATAAGATATCTCATGCTAGGGTCTCTTGGAATCATGTGTTATATCAGAAACAAACTGTATTCAGCAGAATAATTTAGGAAATTGTGAAGTTGTTTTTTCTTTTGGCCCATGTAGATATCTCAAGCTAGGGTCTATTGGAATCATGTCTTATATCAGAAATAAACTGTATTCAACAGAATAATTTAGGAAATTGTGAAGTTGTTTTTTCTTTTGGCCCATGTAGAGTTATCTTAAATGTCTTTGTTCAGATATGAATGTAGCTAAACTAGGGAAAATTCATAGTTCTAATTGCCTAATTGTACCAAAATAAATTAATAATGCCTCTATATATGTTAATATGATGTCTTTTCTTATGACTAAATTTACCAGTATAATGTCAGCTCCCATGCTAACTGAGCTGAACCAACGCTCCAATGCTACAGTGCAGAGTCCACAACAATCAGACTATTGGTATAACCCAAGAGAAAGATCCATGATCTCTGAGCCTGTGAAGCTACCAACTCGCCCATCCTCATATGCAGCTGCTCTGGAAGGCATAGTCAAAACAGAAAATAAATCCTTGCAAGAAGTTGCTTGTTTAGTAAAAGTCACTGGATCTGACACTAAAGAAGGAGGATGCGAAGGAACTGAGATGCAGAAACATGAGGTCACTCAAAAGATACATCAGGGTGAAAAACAAGAGCAAAAGAAGCAAGGTGAACAGATGGAAAGTGCGGAACCAGGCACTAGCAGCCAACAAGGAGTGTATATGGATCCGCATCTTGTACCAAGCAATAATGGAAAGAAGGAGAAGCATCAACACTTTGATTGTAATGCAACGAAAACACATCAAAGCATCTATGATGCAAATGCTCTGCAAGGGAAGGCGATTTGTCCCACAGAAAATGCTATCAGGGATCATGATAATCCCCCTTTGATGCAAGGTGCCACTTCTAAAAGTGAACAAATAGCAGGTAAAAGCCCTCATGTGCAGTCACAAGATTTACCTCCAAAACAGCAAAATAAAGAGCAAGAGCTAAAACGTGCACATAATGAAGACAGTGGTGCATATTCAAAGGAGCAAGTAAAGTCTCCTCAAATTACCAGTGCCCCTAAAGTAAAAGGAAGTCAGCCTTCTTCAGCAGCTAGTACTGGAAAGAAGAAGCAGCAAGAAAACAAAGCAGACAACAGTGTAAAGCCAAAGACCACAAATCAAACTGCAAGCTCTGTTGTCACAGTAACAGCAACAAATGCTCCTCAGATGGATGAACAACAAAAGCAGCTTCAAGGAAGTACACAACCTCCAAGTGTAAAAAAAGAAAAAAAGAAAAAGAAGAATAAAAATGAAAGTATAGAAAAACAATCTCCACCCCAACTAAGATCTAGCAAATCTCAAGATCTTGTCAATCTAGGAGGAGCTATTCAAAAAGCACAAAATCAGATGCCTCAACAGAAAATGCAGAATGATGTGAAGCCAAAGAAAAGCAGTGTAACTTCAGCCTCTGGTCAAGCCAAGATTCAAGAAAAAAACAGTTCATCTAAATGTCATCTCAATCCTGGTGCAGCCAGTAAAAATGAACAAAAACAGATGCCTCAACCAAAAGTGCAAAATGATAAAAAGCCCCCCCAAAACAGTGAAATTGGAGCATCTGGTCTTGAAGCATGTGGTCCAGCCAAGACCAAAGAGCATACTAATCAATCTAAAAGTCTTCATAGTTCTAAAGAAAAAGGGAAAAACCAGATGTCACAACTGGACATGCAGTATGATGTAAAGGCAAAGGACACAACTCTGAATGTAGCATCTGTTCCAGGCAAGGCCATGGATGTAGATGTCAAAAAAGAACAGAGTAGGATGCCTCAACAGAAAAAGCAGAATGGAGTGAAGCCAAAGAAAAACAGTGTAACATCAGCCTCTGTAACAGCCAAGATTCAAGAAAAATCCAGTTCATCTAAAAGTCATCTCAATCCTGGAGCAGCCAATGAAAATAAACAAAATCAGATGCCTCAACAGAAAATGCAGAATGATTTGAAGCCAAAGAAAAGCAGTGTAACATCAGCCTCTGTTCCAGCCAAGATTCAAGAAAAAAACAGTTCATCTAAATGTCATCTCAATCCTGGTGCAGCCAGTAAAAATGAACAAAAACAGATGCCTCAACCAAAAGTGCAAAATGAAAAAAAAAAAAACCAAAACAGTGAAATTGGAGCATCTGGTCTACCAAAGACTAAAGATCAAACCAGTTCACCTAAAAGTCCTCACATTCCTAGAGAGGTTGTCAAAAAAGAACAAAATCAGATGCCTCAACAGAAAATGCAGAATGATGTGAAACCAAAGAAAAGCAATGTAACATCAGCCTCTGTTCCAGCCAAGACTCAAGAAAAAACCACTTCATCTAAAAGTCTTCTCAATCCTGGAGCAGCCAATAAAAATGAACAAAAACAGATGCCTCAACCAAAAGTGCAAAATGATAAAAAGCCCCCCCAAAACAGTGAAATTGGAGCATCTGGTCTACCAAAGACTAAAGATCAAACCAGTTCATCTAAAAGTCCTCACATTCCTAGAGAGGTTGTCAAAAAAGAACAAAATCAGGTATCTTTTGAGAGATTGCTGAATGATGTGACGTCAACAAAAAGCAGTATAACATCAGCCTCTGGTCCAGGCAAATCTAAAGACCATCAACCCAAACAAGAGAAGCATCAACAAAAGCAACAGGAGAGTTCTAAAGTGAAAGATTCTGTGAAAGCAGAGAAGAAGAAGAAGAAGAAGAAGAAGAAGAAGGAGTTCGAGGAACCAGCTCTCAGAACTGAAAAAGAATATTCAAAATCTGAAGTTTCTCACCATCAGCAACAACTGACTCCGCAAAGAGACTCTCCTGCTAAGAAACAGGAATCAGATACCAATCCCACCAGTAAGCATCAACAAATACAACAAGAGAACTCTAAAGTAAAAGATTCTGTAAAAGTAGAGTTAAAGAAGAAGGAGTTCGATAATCCAGCTCTCAGAACTGAAAAAGAATATTCAAAATCTGAAATCTCTCACCATCAGCAACAACCAACTCCGCAAAGCGACTCTCCTGCTAAGAAACAGGAATCGGATGCCAATCCCACCAGTAAGCATCAACAAATGCAACAGGAGAACTCTAAAGTAAAAGATTCTGTGAAAGTAGATTTAAAGAAGGAGTTTGATAATCCAGCTCTCAGAACTGAAAAAGGACATACAAAATCTGATATTTCTCACCATCAGCAACGGCCAACTCTGCACAGAGACTCTCCTGCCAAAGAAAAGGAATCAGATGCCAGTCCCACTAGTGTTAGTTTCACAGAAGAATCAGGCAAACTGGAACAGAAAAACTGCCAGAATCAGGATCAGATCACAACTAATAAGCAGGACACCAGGAAGGAAAATACTTCAGAACAGCTTTTTCATGTTGATAAAGATCAAGGTGTCACTGATTTTATGACTAGCTCTGAGTTGGCACACATACCACAGCAACAAATGCAACAAAAACAGAATCAGAAGCAGAATATACCAGCAGATGACGTGGAGAAAAGACCTCAGAATCAGCCATACCAGCAGAGTGATTTGGCTTCAGATAAGGGTGATCAGTATCAGAATATTGAAGTTATAGAGCAACATTTTCAGGATACACATCTGTATCAAGAACTACCTTCACTACCAAAACAATGGCCCCAAAAACAAGAACAGTCTCAGGAACAACAAGACCAGCAGCTACAAAGTCAGATGATAGAAGACCAAAATATAAGTGAAGTGCCAAACCAAGAGGTGCTGAGTGGAAATCAGAATGCAGATGCCAGTAACATACAAGCCGAAGTCACACTTGTGCAGCAGCAGTTTTACCAACCACAGAATCAACAACAGCATTACACTAATGTGCAGCAGCAATACTATCAAACACATCAGCAACAACAGCAAAATCTTCCACAGCAGCCTCAAAATACACATCTGCAGCAGCAAATGCATCTACAACAGCGCCAACCTACACAGATACATCAACAGCCGCAACAATTAACACAGCATGCTTTTCTCCAGAATACCCATCCTCATAGGAAGGTATTAGGAAGTACGTTACTGCAGTATCAACATGTACCAATAAGTGGCCACCAAGCCACAGGACCAGTTTGGCTCACCCCTAGCAACCCAGTGAATACAAGAGTGATGCCTAACCCAGGCCTGCCTAACCCAGCTCCAGGGATAATCCCTCAAGTCCCTTTGGGTGTAGTTATACAAGCTCCAGCTCTCCCAGCACAACAAGGGACTCCTTTCCTACTGTGGGAACAACCGTTTAGGAGACAGGTCAAGACTTCTCCCGAGGCTAAGATGTCTACCATACCACAGTGGATGAAGCCAATGGTACTGCAGTTCGACGAAGACAACTATGCAGTCTTCATACATCCACTCAGTGAGGTAAGATCCAAAGCAGGTGTGGTAGCTTTAAATACAGAACTAACCTATTTATTATCAAGAATTTTACTATTTTTTTTATATAAAATAATATTTGACATGCTTATTTTAATTTCCATCAAGACACACAGATGGGTGAGAATTTTGAAAAATGTACCAATCGGTCAAAGGAGGCTCAAAAAACAAATTTTGAGAAGAGTAAAAATGGCATGTTTATTGTTGAAGAATACAAATTTAAGCATTACAAAGACTCGATTATACCGGGATATTTCCCATGGAACAGGTTTTTATTAACCATTCAAGTTAACCACCTCAGAAACGTGAACGTCCATGATTAATATAAGCACCCTATACTTGGTATAAACGAAAGTGTAAGATTTTCTCGTAAATGTTTATTAAATCATTAGCACAAATAGTGTTTGAAATTGAAGTTTTAAATGCGGACAGTTCTTATCCAGTCTAATGACCACATTTGGTTTGCTAGTGATATCAATATCAAGTACTTTTCTGATATTTTCAAAATTTTGCACCTGCAGTCATAATGTTTTTTATTTTTCTCACATGAAAAAGAAAAACGTTATATTGTTACTTATGTAACTGAAATTAGTAGTACAGATTATGCACTTAAAGAAAAAACATTTTACTTCATTCCCTCTGACATATGTGAGCTCTTACAGGTATTCAAACCTAACATACTTTTCATCACGGAAGTTCTCATATCCCTCACGGACATTCTAAATAAGATTTATAGTATTATGGCCATTTTCTTTGAAGATAACACAACAATTTTTATTTGGTATTCAAGATAATTGGTTAAAATCTTGATATCACATTTACTGAACAGGAACACCAAAATGCATCAGATCACAAACTCGAAACATGACTTACATCTTTTACTTGTCAGAAATATCATACGTCTCCCAACTTTCGTAAACAGAACAAAATTCAGTGAGCTAATTTCACTTAAAACATTTTAGAGCAATCACAAATATTCCTGATGACATGAAATATATAAGTATTTTCAGCGTTTAGTGAATTCGGTCAAATATCTTTCCCGTTTCGGCAGATATTGTTAATCTCACGGACGTTTGCAAGATATTCACAGAAGTTATATAACCTGAATATAATCATGCGTTAATAAGGTAACTCCATGTAATGAGATCAAGAAATCTCTCACTGAACGTTCATACAAGTTATCATTAGCTCAATATAACTATTAATTAGAGTCAAATAGAGCTATCATGAAAGTAAGACCACTGCATCTGACTGGTTACATGTCGTTTTTCCGAAGGTCCGTATTTCCGAAGGTTCATAATTCCGAAGGTTCATAATTCCGAAGGTTCGTTATTCCGAAGGTTTGTTACTCTGAAGGTACGTTTTTCCGAAGGTTCGTATTTCTGAAGATTTGTTTTTCCGAAAATGAAATAGGATTCATAATTCCGAAGGTTCATATTTCTGAAAATTAAATGAGGTTCATAATTCCGAAAATGAAATAATGTTTGTATTTCCGAAAATGAAAAAGGGTTCATAATTACGAAGGTTCGTATTTCCGAAAATGAAAAAAGGTTTGTATTTCCGAAAATGAAAAAGGGTTTGTATTTCTGAAAATGAAATACAGTTCGTATTTCCGAAAATGAAAAAGAGTTCGTATTTCCGAAATGAAAAAGGGTTTGTATTTCCGAAAATGAAATAGGGTCGATAATTCTGAAAATGAAATGGGGTTCATATTTCTGAAAATGAAATAGGGTTCATGATTCGGAAAATGAAATAGGGTTCGTATTTCCGAAAATGATATAGGGTTCGTATTTCCAAAAGTGAAATAGGGTTCGTATTTCCGAAAATGAAAAAGGGTTCATAATTCCAAAAAATCAATAGATCCCTACTCAACTTTTTGGAATTACACACCTTCGGAATTATGACCCCTTTTTTAATTTTCGGAAATACGAACCCTATTTCATTTTCCAAATTATGAACCATATTTCTTTTTCGGAAATACAAACCATATTTCATTTTTGGAATTATGATCCCTATTTCTTTTTCGGAAATGTGAACCCTTTTTCATTTTTGGAAATAAGAACCTTCAGAATTATGAACTCTATTTCATTTTCAGAATTACGAATCTTCGGAAAAATGAACCCAATATCGTTTTCGGAATTATGAACCATATTCTATTTTCGGAATTATGAACCCTTTTTTCATTTTCGGAATTATGAACCTTCGGATAAGCGAACCTTTAGAACCTTCAGAATAATGCAACAAATGCTCGGAATATTTGAACCCTTTTTCATTTTCGGAATTATGAACCCCCAGGCATGGGAAATTAATGTTTCGGAATTATGAACCTTCGGAAAAACGAGATGCCCCCGATGGGCAAAGATGGGTCAGGTAGGTCACCGCCAGGTTTGTTTGACAGGCCGAGAGGTTTACTTGACAGACCGGTCAGCTTTGAGCTTTGCAGCCGCCCCTACTCCATTCCTTCCTATGTCCAGCTTCGAAATACGACCATGTGCTTTTGCCCTAATGCGTTGGAGCATACATCCATCTTCTCTCCTTTTCATCTTCATCTAATTGTTTCCATATTTTTCTTTAACTTTTCTTTTTTCTCTTTGCCTCTTGGCTGTTGTACACAGTTTTTGTGAGCTCATCTTTCTTCCGTTGACGATACTCCGCCTGAGACTGAGCGGCAGACTTTTTAATCAATTTTCTTGGACGTGGCATGATCAGTGAAACTCTGCAAAATAAAGTGACTGTGAATGAAGTGAACGTCCGTTATGACGACGAAAAATGAATTTGTTGATATATAAATTCAAATTATTGAAAAGTAAGCTAGGGGATACTTGATTGGCATCTACTGTGAAAGTATGGAGGAAATTATCCATCTTCTTTGGTGGAATTCATAACAATCTTTCAAGAACGAACCTTCGAGAGCAAAAAGACAAATCAAATTATATTATAGGGAAATTAGAAGCTAGTTAATAATATATACCTTATATTAGTGATTAGACATTATACTAATAACTGCAAGTGGTATCACACACATTACAAGTATAACAAGGAAAATAAATAAAAATTGAGTTTTCTTACCGAACCTCCGTGAGGAAAACTGATTTAAAGTTTCTCATGCAATAAAAATCTTGAAACTCGACCAATTAAAATAATATTTTAACAAAATCATAGTAAGTAGAGCTCACTTTATTCTATCATTCATAATAATCATATCTAAATAGGCAATATTAGCATTTAAACTTTAATTTGAAAAAAAAAATCATAAAATAGATTTTACCTACGAAATAGTATCTTAAAAATAAGTCAAATTGTATGCCGACTATGATATTTCAGTAGCATAAATTATGTAGTCATCAAATAGCTCTGAAATTCAATCATGCAAAAGGAACTTCCCAAGAAAAGAGCCAATTCAAAAGGTATTGATTTTTTCTCGGATGTTCGTTGAAACCATCACGGACATTCTGTGTTTAGGAGCACACGCTTTCATAGCCAAGCATAAGCGAATGATAATTGAGAACATTACTCCAGCACGTTCAAACTTTCTTAGAAGTCCATTCCTACCAAAATAACACAAAAACTGGATCCCCAATGGTATCTTAGATTACTTAAAGTCACTGATGTTAATGAGTATCTCCTGTGGAACCAAAATTTTTACATAACTTTTGTTGTTTCTGTTGCAAATCAGCACACCCACATGGCTCGTGCGTAACTTCAACGAGTAGGACTATATACCTCTTGCTCTGAGCTCTGTGATGAAAGCGCATTTTGACCTGCGAGCAGCACCCAGCAGCTAAAAATTCATCGTAGAATCGTATACCTCATGGAAGTTCGTTTTCCTAACGGAGGTGCGCAAAACTGTTCTGAACCCATCAAAAATCAAATTTTCTTGGGAAGACGGGGGGAAAATTTTCAGGAATCATGAATCTATTAGAGATACATATCTTAATTACCAAAAACCACTGTCTGAACTTTAACGGGCTCTTTCACCCAAAATAGTACATGTATATTGAACTTCCGTGAGGGGAACCCAGTATAATATTACGTAAATTTCTTTAATAATGCACGTTTTTTCCTGATTTTTTTCTAGAAATGTTCTTCGTATTATAGTCTTTGATTTGCCATTGGTCATGTCGTATCTCTTATAGTAGAATTCTTTTCAGAAATCGTAAAGATATGCTAACGGACGTTCTCCTTTGTTGGCCATTTAATGTTTTAATTAATCCTGTGGCCTACTACATATCAAACATATGAATAATTATATATTTACTGAAAGCCCTTCACTTATTCTTTCAGATGACACCAAAATATATCAAAATAAATAGAAATAGAAAAGAATAGGGCCATTAGAAACACACTGAAGTCAGGAAATGAACGAAATTGGTACATTTTTCAAAATCCTGACCCAGATGCATATATTGGAAGTTTTCTAAAAGTATTCAAGATAAAAGGTAAAATCATTGACAAAAATGTTCTTTAGGATATAGTTCGAACACTAAAGTGGCTGCAATATTGATGAAACCTTGCAGCCATCATAATCTTAATGATCATATCTTTCACCTTTAGATCCTATGTGTTTTTTTTGTATTTGATCCTCTCAGCAAGCTTCCATACCAATCAATCCATGTGACATCACTGATGAACAAGATGAACAATTCGATGATTTACTGATATCAGATGTGACTATGTTTGTCAAAGCTTTTCCAGAAAACTTCCAGTTGGCTCTACAGCAACTATCATTAGAGAGCTCCAGTTATTCCTATGTTCATTTGGCAGAGTTAGTCATGGATGTTGGCAAGAAGCCCAAAGCACTGTGAGTTCTCAACTCTTTCCCACTTACAGAACATGCAACAGACTGCTTTAGCTGACTTCTGTCACACATACAGTGTCTATGGAACATACATTCCAAATAATTTGGCAGTCCTGGCATATGCTTTCTGGTGAACAAAGAGTCAAATTAGGTTAACGAGGAAATCTAATGTGCAATTAATCATTGCTCAGTTTTGCACTTGTTTCTTTGACCATACTGTTGAAGTATGAGTATATAACTCTTAACATCCTTATTACCTGTAGATATCTGAAGTCTGGGTTCAGTTCAGAACTGACAGAAAAAGTACTGAATCATAGTAACTTGACCAAGCAGGACTTGGATGATATGTTGAAAGACAACAGCTTTGTCAGGACATGCGACAGTCAAGCCATGATCAGGGATACACTGCACAGACTTGGGTAAATCACCTATTTTGTTTTCTTCCTTAGCCAATTTGTTGAAGTCTGACTGTATAACTTTGATTATCTATGGCTTCATTCAGATTGCAAAGATCAAAGCCTCTATATCCCACCGCTGTCACCATGTTAAACAGGCATTAAGCCTCGTTCACATTTGACACAGTAAACTGCCTTTAAAAAAACGCTTCAGCAAAATTAAAAGATATTACATGTAAATGAATGGCAAGTGGAAGTGATAAAAAGTGGTTGTGCACAACAAAGGGCCAGAAGCATACTCACTTTTAAGTGTGTCATAAGATACAGAAATGTTAAGCACACTGTGCTTATGTAATTTTCTTTTGTCACAGCATTTTAAGAAAGCGGTTTACCGCATCACATGTAAAAATGTAACGTGAAGGGATAATGGTTGTATAAGAAAGAACACTCATCCAGCAATATGTTAGTTAAGCCGAGGATCAAGTTGTAAGTGGTGCAGGAATATGACATCAGTGCATGTTAGGAGGAATGCGAATGGATAGTTGCAAATGCGTATAATACATACTACTAATGTTTCATTTACCATTTTACCTCTTTTTCACGCCTTTCTCATTTTGTTAGCTATTGGCTCAGACAGATTTAAAGGGAGAGTGAGCTCTCTAATACAGAAGAGATACTAGTTGAATTATGTTACATGGAGTTGGTGTTAAGTTTTCTTTGAAAGGAGCAAATATGTTAAGTGCTGATTTAAGTCTGTGGCTATATAGGATGTTTTTCTTTCGTCAGCAAACAGTAGGAGAAAATATGTCTATTTGAAACTGATATTGTTTATCCTCATTTTCATGATACAGTCTGCTGGCAAATGCACATGGAGAAGTCATTGGCATGACAGCCAAGGTTGAACACCCCTTTCTAGGATGCCTCAGCCCATTGTATGATGTATTCAACAAGGGCAAGTCCGTTCTAGTTGTGGGACCTACAGGGGTGGGCAAAACAACTCTTTTGAGGGAAGCTGCAAGAGTGTTGAGTGATTTGGAGGAGAAGAGTGTCTTTGTCATTGACACATTATCAGAGGTAACTTCGTGAAAATTTGCATTAGTGAAAAATGAAAATAAATGTAGCTGTTCTGATGAAGCCATTGATGAATAAGATTGTCTAAATTGATTTCTCAATAAATGTATTGTTATTTGGGTGTTGAAGGTATTTTCCTTCATTGCTTTTCCATAACAAGTAATTTTATCATGTAAACTTGATGGAAGAAAAGTTATTGCGTTGTCTTCTTTAACTCTATACCGGAGAATAGCGTTGAACAGAGGCATACTAAATATTTTCGTCTTGCACTCATCAAAGTAAACCACAAGAATGAATAGAAAGCTGAAATCGAACAATATAAATGAAAACTAAAGGAGCAAAAGGCACGAAATATAACAAGCTCTGATTTGCTGTCTAAAGATAACGGTGAGCGCAAGACAAAATGCTTTGGTATGCCTCTGTTCAACACTATTCTCAGATTTTGTAGTACCAAACATCTTCTCAGTTAACTCCATATACATTAGTTTGTGTGTAAGTTTCCACCAAACTCAACTGCTGTTTTTCCATGACTAGTGCATCAAAAGCTCTGTTTCTCAAAAATGTTAATACTTACATACAACTTGAACTCCTTCATTTCTTATCTGAACAGATAGCTGGAGAGGGAGACATTCCACATCAATCCATAGGTTCTGCTCGAAGATTACAGGTAAGGGGATTATTATTTAAGATTAAATCGCTTGATCTTAAATCGCTTATCTGTTTTATATGGAGTTATACGTAGGATCTTTTATATCTTGATATTTCATCTCAGTTATTGAATGAAGACAAGTCCTCTTCCTAGGAGAAAAGCTCTTCTGAAGACTTCAAAGTAGGGACCATCTAGCTATCTAAGAACACTGCCTAGAATTTGAATGTGCTTAGAAGAGTTTTCTGGCGACTGAATTAATCAGTGGTTCTTAACCTAGCAGTCATACAGGTTTTCAGGATAGGAATGGATAGGTCATCAATGAAACAAATCATATTCTAATTCTATGTACAGTTTTATTACAATAGGTAAAGAGACTGATCAAGAATTGGATTAGGAGGGGGGGGGGGTAATGGCACTAACAAGGAATGCCAGATGGGAACCAAAAACATTAAGAAGCACTGGTACTTTGAAAATAAGTTCTTTTATATGAAAGCGACAAGATTTCTATCTTTTACTTCAAAATTCTGATTTCCTTTGTAAACTGATGAAGGTCACAGAATGCAATCTCCAACACAAGATCATGAAGGAAGCATACCAGAACCATAGACCAGAGATTGTTATTGTCGATGAGATAAGAAGTCTGGAGGATGCCAAGGCAAGCCTTAACCTAAGGTTAAAAGGAATCAAACTCATCGCTGGTGTCCAAGGTCTAACCCTCACTGACGTCCTCCTGAACACTGCCCTGACACCAATCTCTGGTGGCATCAAGGAGAGTTGCATTGTGGGGAACCAAGGAGGAAAGACTGTGAGGTTAAGGACTGGTCCTGCTGTGTTTGATATCCTCATAGAGATGCTAGAGAGGGGGCGATGGATCATTCATTGGGACTTTGCGTGGGCCATTGATGCTCTTCTTCCAGGTGGAAGCAGAACTGTTGAGGTGGAGGAGAGAAAGGTTGTTAAATGTGAAGGGGATGATAGTGGATTGGTAGGTCAACAGGTCCTTGCCATGCAGATGCCTGCTTCTTATACAATTTACACGCAGTGAGATCTTCCAGAAGAAATGACATTGGGTGCTTTATTTCTTCCTGCAGAAATTGCATTAAAACAAATCTGTGTGTGTTTTTTTTAATTCCACTTAAGGTCGGCATTGTTTGATGGCTTTTAATGATATGATAGTTGATTTGTTGCAAATTCTTTGGTCCATCCACATTTATCAAAGAAGTATAGGTATCAATGAATGAATAGATTGAGAACTAACTGGCTTTTTATGTAATCTTAACTCCAGAGATGGTAACATCATTTTTAAGATTGTTATCATGTCATTGTCAAGAGAGTGCTAGTTTGAAGAGTGGACAATTCTTTCTTTTTTATGTACCATAAAATTATTGCCATGGATAAGCTTGCTGCATCTATCCAGTTAGGTAGCTTAGCGAAACGTCATGGCACATAAAAACGTGGGAAAGACTCATCTGACAAAATTATTCAAAATCAAAATTTTATTCCACAGAGGCAGAACCAAAATATTAGGATGTAGAATTAGTATTTACCTCTTTGAACACTATTAAGCAAAATGAAATGAAAACTTATATTTAGATTTGTCTAATTCCAATTTTAGAAGCACAGACAAAACTAGAAATTTTCCTGTTTGCGTCTTTCCTGCATCTTTATGCACCACTGCGTTTCGCTAAAGCTACCTTAGTACCAAAGCTGTTTGAGACATGAGTTTTGATACACTAGTTTGTGCCTATTACAACACCTTTCAAGAAATTTAGATAATTTTTAAAAATTATTCTTCAAGGAAATGTGACTGCGATTATAAATGAATAATTTGCCATGATTATGAATTAACTAATGTATAATGTGTTCCTTTTTGACAGAGGCCTATTTTGCAACCTGTTTTAGTTCCTCTTCAGTTTGAATTTGAAATTTTGGCTTTGCGTGATGTTGCTTTTACAGGTGAAGCTATTTAGTGATTGATATTGGGTTTCTTGTCCATCTGTCCACTTCTATTGATCCTCAGTGCACATTTATACATTTGTATACATAAACCTCAAAACTGTTGAAAGAATTTCAACTAAACTTAGCTTAGGCACATGTTAACTTTGAAATACATAGATGTATTGAGGTTTTATGTCAGAAGGTCACAATGTCATAGAGGAATATAAGATTTGGAAAGTTATGTAAAATTTTTCATTGCAGCAGTAGCTCCATAACATTTGAAGGAATTTGAACTAAAATAGGCAAAATGAAAGGCATGGATATAGCTGAACTGCTTCTATTTAGAGGTATCCTGGAGCAAGATCAAAAGTCATCAGTCATTTACTAAGTACATTGTGAAATAGCATGTTATCAACTGAAGATAATTTGAGAACTGTTGAAAAGATGTTCGAAGGTGGTGCCGGAGGCATTATGTTTTCGGGTTGTCCGTCCGTCCATCCCGCTTTCTTTTTGAGCAATAACCCAAGAACCACATGAGATATAAACTTCAAACTTGGTGTTAGTATGTATCACCATAGGAAGACGATCTGATTAGATTTTGGGGTACGTAGTTCAAAGGTCAAGGTCACAGGCCAATTTTTCTGAAATTTCAGGTGTTAGGCTCATTCTAGCAATATCTCAAGAACCATTTGAGGTATGAACTTCAAACTTAGTGCTAGTATGTATCACCACAGGAAGACGATCTGATTAGATTTTGGGTTACGTAGGTCAAAGGTCAAGGTCACAGAGGCCAATTTCTGATATTTCAGGTGTTAGCTTCATTCTAGCGATAACTCAAGAACCATTTGAGGTATGAACTTCAAACTTAGTGCTAGTATGTATCACCATAGGAAGATGATCTGATTAGATTTTGGGGTAGGTAGGTCAAAGGTCAAGGTCACAGAGGCCAATTTCTGAAATTTCAGGTGTTAGCCTCGTTCTCACAATAACTCAAGAATCATTCGAGGTATGAACTTCAAACTTCATGCAAGTATGTATCACCATAGGAAGACGATCTGATTAGATTTTGGGTTATAGAGGTCAAAGGTCACAGGTCAATTTCTGAAATTTCATGTGTTAGCCTTGTTAATGCGATATCTCAAGAATCATTTGAGGTATGAACTTCAAACTTGGTATTAGTATGTATCAGCATAGAAAGACGATCCGGTTAGATTTTGGGATACATAGGTCAAAGGTCATAGAGGTCAATTCTGAAATTGCAGGTTTTAGCCTTAATGTGATATCTCAAGAACCATTTGATCCATTAACTTCAAACTTGGAACTAGTATGCATCACCATAATGAGACAAACTGATTAGATTTCTGTTCACATAGGTCAAAGGTGACAGGTCATAGAGGTCATTATAAAGGTGTATGTGAAATTAATGTTTTTTTACCTTTGTTATCACCATATCTCATCTATTTTGTATTCATGACTAGGAGGAGATAAAGTGATCAGACTTTTGGGTTATAAGGTGTAAGGTCAAATGTCAAAGAGATCAGTTAACATGTAATTAGAGGCGTTTTATACTGGTTATCACAAGATTTCAAGATCAGTTTGAGCCATCAACTGAATTGAGGTGGAGGCATATAGGAGACGCAGTCGCATTCATCTTGTTTTATTAGAGAAGGAGAATCAATAGGTTCATGTTTTCCCCTGTTTGTTATTTTGTTATAAGTTTTTATCTTTATTTATTATGAATATGTATTAACATTGGGGGAAAGGGTACAGTTATCAAGCAAACAATTATTTTCCAATGTGTTGAAAGATTTCATTTCCTTCTGTTGTTCATGTATCTTGTTTTCTTTCTCAATTTATCATACAGTTAGAAAATACGGTCTGAAGCTTACCAAGATTATCATTATCTGCTTTTTTTTGGGGGGGGGGGGGAATGCTTTACTTTGTTATTGTTTTGTTTGTTTGTCTTTTGGACTGATTTGCTACATTTTTATCACTATTTTTATTGCAGTAGTATAAAGGTAAAGTGATGATGCAGACTTATTCAAGTAGTTGAATTATATTTGTGGATTGTGGAATGTCTATTAATTATACATTTTAAAATCTATATGAAATTTGTGCAATTTTCTGTTTATTTGATGTACATACATGTACATGGATTTAGAAAAAAATGTTTTGTTATATAGAGCATATATGTCATTTTATTCATTTTATTTGTTTTAAACTTGTGTGTAGAAAATGTTTTTTTCTGTGAACAGAATATGCATGCAAACATAATATATACAAATGCATTTCTAACTCTTTAAGGAGAGATTTAGAAGATAATGCCTTTATTTAAATACTTGCCTGTTTGTCTTTAAACTCATGAATATCTTTCCAGTAGAGTAAAATTTGTGATTTGGAAATGAAATACATGAATATACAAAGTGTACGCCATATTATTAAGCTGTTAGTCTCTTTTTGTTCATATGATAGTTGCTCTGGGCATTATTTCATCAAATATCAAGGTAAATTTTAAGAGCTTTGGATGTGATTAGGTTAGGCATTGTACGGAGTACATGTTAGGTCACGCAATCACCCCTCTCCTATCTGTCTCGCTCTCTTTCTCTCATTTTTGTTCTCTCTCTCTCTCTTTCTTTCATTCTCTCTCTCGATCTGGCACTTTTTCCTTCTTTCATTCAAATTCTATATTTTATTTTTAGTATAAAATATACTATTCTCTCCTTCACTGTCGCTTTATTCCATTTCTCCATTAGCTCTTCTTTTTCCATTGGATTCGTATTTCTCCTGTCTTTCCATTTCCTTCTAAGTTTAATCATCAATACTCAGTCATATCAACAGTTTACTGTCTTTGTGTAGCTACGCCTCCCAATACACACACACACATGCACACGCACACACACGCACACATACACAACACACACACATACTCATACCATATGTTGTACATCCCGAGATATACTGCCGAGGTACATCATGACAATTCGGATGCATTCAACTAAAAATGGGATATTTATATTTCCATCTACGTGCTCCGTTTGACACTTCTTTTCAGAAAAATATTTTCTGTGAAGAAAGAATCTGTAAAAACAAAGAGCATACAACGAAATATTCTATACCATTATTCTAAAAATGCAAAGCTAAACCAGATATATTTCATGCAGCATTTTGACTTATTGTGCACGAATATGAAATTATGTCATGTTGACTTAGAAATGTCCTTTAATCACAACTACTTGATCTCCTTCAACCTATCCGTACATATTTACACTTTTAGAAATATTAATATTAATATTCACTCTTGGTTTTGGGTGTCATTTAAAAATTCATTCTCCTCTGTACATTCTGTAAAGTGCTCTTGACGGGGCATCAAACTAATTCAAATGGGCAGAGTTTTGTAAGTGGTAATCCAAATAAATATTGAGTTAATTGAGAAAATGGACATCTCGAGGAACAGAGAGTGAGGTAGATAAGGAGCTGATAAGGAGACATAAGATGGATGGAAAGGGAAAAAAGCCACAGAGATGCACATGGAAATAGAAAGAGAGAGTAATAAACACATGAGCGCAAGAGAAGGAGGAGGAAGAGGGAGGTACAGAGAGTTAGAAGGAAAAAAAAAAAGGACAGGAGACGAGCAGAAACTGGCGGATCCTAGACATACATGTCAAGTAGTTCTTACCAAGGGATCGGCCTTTACATCGGAATATGAAGGAACACAAGGGGGCACTTGCCAAGAATTTAAATCTCATTATACTTGGGTTTGTTTCTGCATTAGTAAAATATCTTCACCAATCATTTCCACATACTCTTATCATCATAAACATTGTAGATGTGATTGCTATTTATCATATCTTTTAATATTAGTTTGTCATCTTTTAAAGTTTCTTCTCTGAAGACGAACGCATAAACAACAGACCATGACTCCCAAACAGCTTGACATTTTGAAACGTGACCACTGATGACGATGATGCAAACGTTGGGACTTTAAAAAGTCAGATAAAAAACAGTCGTATGGTCCTAATCAGTTTTATTTACTTCCACAATTTCATTTTTTCTGTTAGTCTATTTCAAATCTTCTATGGTCAATCATAATGAGGCATCCTGAATCCAAGGTCGGCGGCTATGCACCTCCATCTTCTTTAATCGTCAGTTCTTGTTCTGATTGATACCTCCATAGCAAAGTCCTGTACGCGACTTGATACTGTTGTCAAGCTAAGTGATTCTACTTTCATGATAGTTTTCAGTATCACGAACCTCCTGTTTCTACCTCACTGACGTCCCATTCCAAGGTTATAACATAACTAGAAGGTAAACATTCGTAGACATCGTGTAGATATCGTATAGACATCGTATAGACAACGTGCAGACATCGTATCAAACGCGGATAGCGGGCCTCTAGCCTTGATTGTCCTAGGTCACGTGATAGTGAGAGCTGTCACTCCCGCATCACATCTTTTTTCGTTCATCTTGGTAGCTTGTATCTTCCATTTATCTCTCCATGGATCGTACACTTCTACTGTATCAAGGAGTGACTGGCCATCATAGCTGGAAAAATAAATAAATATGTAAATAAGACAAAACGTACTAATTAATTTATACGAGTTGACTGAAAATGATGCATTTTTAAAAGGTGTGTTTAAACTATAGAACCCTTTGTTTTCATATTTACTATTGTTTACAGATGGAAATGGAAAGTGATCGATAAACGAGGTTTGTCTCTACATACATGTACTTTCCATTTTTTTTTTGTTGATTATATGAAATCTTTTTATTAAAGATGAAATTAAAAAGTTTTTTATTTCTTTATTTTTAAAGATTTCTCGTTCAAAATGCTCGTTAATGACCAAATATTGGACCTTACCCCGACACTGCATATATTCTCCCATGGATAGTGGCTCCTCCTGCATAACATCTGGATGAATTCATATCAGAGATTACTGTCCATTTGTTGGTACGGGGGTTAAAGCATTCGGCTGACGCAATGTGCTGCGATCCGTCAAAACCACCGAATACGTAGATCATCTCATTTGCAACAGTAACACCCGCTCCTGATAAACAGCATTAAAATGAATCAAAAAGAGCCAAAGATCTTAAGAGTATACTGTAATTTCAAGATGTTCTTTTTTAATGACAATAAAATATTGCGTGAAAGGAAGCATCAAGTATGAAACAATACCAACTTCATAAAGGTCATTCTAGGTACAGGGGGAAGTGCCTTCCCCCCCCCCCCCCCTCCCCCTCCTCGAATCACAGGAAAAAATCAAACAAAACAAAACAGAGAAAGCAACAGTAAGGAAGGGAGAGAGGAGGAAACGTGGAAATAAGATGATACGAGTCATACGACTCCCTTCTACATCATTTTATTTAATCATATTGGTATAAATTCAGAGCATTTGTAAGTACATTTCTTTTTTAACAGAGGGGTCTATAATATACAAGTCGAGCTTTTCAATCGAGTCCTCCACATGTGCCTTTTCTATGCCCAATTTCACCGAAATAATGATACTACAACTGTTTATTACACACCCCCCCCCCCTTTCCCCTTTCTATCTATGTAAACACCTGTTAATGTAATTTAGTTTGATGTTATGTCATATCAGCCTGTGTATTCATGTTTGTTTGTTATGTAGTAAAAAAACGGAACTTGAAACCCTTTCCTCATTCCATGGCCATGTTATCTTGCATTTCACTAACCTGGTAAATCCAGTGCCGCCCCCCCCCCCCCCCCGGCTGACCCATGTAAGCCTCTGTTAATAATCATATCTTCCTGAAATAATGAAGTCCTTCTCACCTGATCGTTTCATATTCATGGGTGGGGCTGACATCCACTGGCCGCTGTTTGGATCAAACACCTCCACTGAACTTTGTATGGAGGCGCCATCATAGCCACCGATACTGTAGATGACGTCATTGGTAGCAACCAGCCCCGCACCTTCTCTACATACATTCATAGGGGTAATGGCGGTCCACCTGTCGATTTGGGGGTCGTAGGTCTCTACGGAGTTGTGCCGAGAATCGCCGTCGAATCCGCCAGCTACGTAGATTAGGTCTAGATGCATGGTTAGATATTGACAAATGTCTGAACTTCTTTAGAAACGGTTGTAATTATTACTTGTATGTTAAAGCGATTTTGTTGCATTATCATAAATTCAAAATAAAACTAACGTACACTATAAAAGACAGGTTTATGTAGGCATCTTACCTAATTAAGGTGTCAGTTATGTTAATGAAGCCTTTTAGTACAAATAATTTCCAGAAATTCTTTGTGGGCACATATCTCAACGACTTACTTCAGAGTGTTTAATTGAAAAATAAAGCTTTTGATACAAATTTTTTTAAATTTATTTATTTGCATGACTATCATCATTAACTTTATTTCTCAATATTCAGTTTAATGCCAATTACCGTTGCAAACGGTGGCGCCAGGTAGTCCTCTGGTGACACCCATTTGGGCGCATTGAGTCCAACTGAAATCAGATGAGTCCTGATTGGTGTAATCTAAGCACGTAACAGAACTTAGTCGTGACGTACCATTGTATCCTCCAATCACATACAAGCGTTGATTTTTTGCCACGGTAGCTAGATATCGCCTGCCGTGCTCGAGTTCCTGTGGCGAAAGTTACGTTACGTTTATCTTATTTAGATGAGAGCTTGAAATATGGCAATCGTACCCAGTATTTACTTTAATACATATTAATGAAGTTCAGAAAAGTTCTTGCAGTGAGAAAGGGGAAGTAAATCTCCGAGTTAGAAGGCGGGGTCGAAGTAGAGTCGTCGACAGAGTAAAAAAAAAAAAAAAAACAGGAACAGAAGCAGAAAAAGGCCACAGACACAATGAAAAGAAGGGGAAACAGAAATAGAAAGAGGCAGAGAGCGAAAGTGCCAAAAAGAGAGAGATATAGGTGAAAAGAAGATGGGGAAGAGAGAGAGAGAGAGAGAGAAAAGAAACATATTATAACGTGGTATATACTTACAGGCAGAGGTCGCCATTCTGATGTTTTAGGGTTCAATTCCTCGACCAATGACAAAGGCTGACGATCAACACCAAACCCTCCTATCACAATGAGCCGAACATCTCCACCTGCACACATAAAAAGGAAAAGGGTAGTTATCATCTAGACTGAAAAGGGAATTTGTTTATGAATTTATTATCGCATCCAGTGTATTAATTATAGTATTTTAAGAATACATGTATGAATAAAATAGACAACGTAAATTTGAAAGAAATAATTATGATTTTAGGTTGTATTCGGTTAAGCTTATATTGGGTTAGGCTATGCCTCTTTCATCTTCTGTCTGTCCTAGCACTGTACACTGTACCTAGCAATCTATCCTAATCATGCTAATAATTTGTTCGAGTTTTATTTTGCACATTTTTGAGATTTCAAGAGCACTTAAGCTATAGCCACAAATTTTTCCTTAGCTGAAACTTAAACTTTAGTGATAAGAATATAGAGTTGCTTTTATCATAGATTATACATTTCATCTGTTGAAAAGGATATGAAGTATAATACCCACCTGTTCTCGGTTGAAACCTAGGTCCATGCATTTCAGCTCGCCTATCAGGTCTAAGATGAAACATTTTCGCCTCGTCCACTAAATCTCGGCAATCGTGACTAGTTTTCACTAGAGGCTGTAACAAAAACCAAATAAAAACTAAATATAGAACGGCTCACACTGCAAAGTTATGCGACAAATTAACTTAGCTTGTGTAGTTGTCAACATGTTCAAGGAAGCGTGGCGGAGATAGAGAATTCTACAAATAAGCAGTATAAACGTATATTTTGATTAAATCTTTTAAATCGTAAAGACGCTTACCTCATGATACACGTGTTATCATAATAGATTAAAGTTGATATATCGAGATGGACTCTTAAGTACTAGTAAATGTTAATTCAATTCTTCTTTTAATCAAAATTCCGTTATTCATTGAAATATATAAACTCGTCAGATTTTTTCCCAGAGTAATACTAGTACTTGCAAACGACAACCATATCTTTTCTGTTTCAAAATATCTATTTCATCTAGAAAAAGAACTGCTGCTCGATTATTGGTTCTGAATCCAAATACATGGGCCGTGGAGCCGGGGGGGGGGGGGTCTGCAGCCCCCCCCCCCCCACTTTTTTGAGTAGACACGTAACAAAAATATCGGAAAAAAAGGCTCGAAAATTGTCATTAATGAGGGAAATCAGATCAGCCCCCCCCCCCCCCCACTTTCAAAAACGCTCCGTGGCCCCTGAAATATAAGTCTTTTATAGAATAGTTCATATCATACACACAATAACAAAACTAATTGTTTGAGACATCGTGATCAGTATTAACAAAATCTGATCACACCAGCTCGCTTTTAACATCACATACTAGTATCGTGGTCTATATGAGCTCACCTGTTTATCGACGACATCAGTGATAAAGACAGGACTAAGCAATGGAAGACGAACATGTTCAAGAACAGAGAATAGATGCTCGCATCTCTCTTCTTTATTGTGTTTTACCCATCGGATAACAGCCTCGTACACTTCACTCTCGTCGCTTATCTGAAAAATATTCATAATTTTTTTTTCAACAAGAAACTTTTGAATTTACTCAAAATCTATGTTGACATGAAATTATACTTGAATGTAAAAGAACTCAGTAACGATTCTTTAGTCGAATAAAAAGTGTAGTGCATTACAAATATCAAACAACAACAAAAAACAAAACACAACAAAACGAAACAAACAATGTAAAACAAATCCACGAATGAATTATGAGGACAGTAAAAATGTTAATATTGGGATTTTCTTTTGACTTGTAATGCCCATTTAACTCAAAAATTTTCACCTCCTGCCCGTTTGACCCAATTTAGGGGTATTGGGCAGCATCTATAAGGAGAAGAAGAATGAAGGCCAACTTGTATCATTGATAGATTTCGAGATAAAGGCGTTCTGATAAATCATCTAGACTGTCCAAAGTTTTTTTTTTATACTAACCTCTAAATTGTCTCTGGAAATGAGCTGGTTAAACTCTTCGGGTGTCAGCTCAAGAAATTCATCTTCCTTTGTAATTTCAGAGAAATGTGTGAGACAGAAAGACTCGGCTGCTGCTAGGAGTCCTGCCGTAGAGTGCGTCTCAGCAAACCTTTTTATCCCAAGGCAGTTGGATGAATCTAGCTGCTCTTTCAGAAACTCACTGCATCTCAGCTCAACAGCTATACAAGTCATTCGTAAAGAAAATGAAAAGTAGGTGAATTTATGTCTCTACATGTATAAGGTCCTGAAATAATTTGTAAAACAATGAACCGTATTTTCCATTTATTTCACTTGATTTCGTGAGATTTGCATTTTATTGAGCTAATCATGTAATGGCACGTTTGCTGTATATCAAATAATAATGCAAAGTATGATTTATTTTGAGATAAATAAAACGACCTATGATGAATGGAAGCAGATTTACATTTTATATAATCATTTAATGCGAATATTGTTGATTAATATAAAATCATGAATCATGACTTATTGTAGTGCTGGAAGGCGGGATATATATAGGACGGGACAGAGTTAGTTGAACCCCCAATACTAAACCTTTTACAACAATATACATGTGCCGCAGAACCAGGGAGGCTGCATGCTTTATATAGCTGCAAGTATTATGATCGTTTGCATGCTCAGCCCCCCCCCCCCCCTTCCTTACTTTCAAAACTGCTACGTGACTGACTGCATTGCTTCTGATAGGCTATAGTTACGAAAAATATTAGTAATTTGTTGCTCTAAAAAGCTTTTTTTTTAGACTTGTAATGAATAAAAAAGATTAAATCAAATATAAACAACTTGGATAATGAAAAATGTCTCGCTCCATGCAGCATTTTCATTTTGCTGCAGTGAGTCGTCGCTCGGTAGAATATTTACTCCTCATCGACCATATTTTTCGGGACACATGCCCGTTCAACCATAACTTATGTTCATTTTTCGGGAAATTAATGGAATTTTATAGAGTTGTTTGCTAAAACTAAGGATGAATAAGTTCTTAAAACCTGAAAATTACAAACTCGTTGGAACATGATTGCTCACGATCGCAAACATATTCAAGAAATCAGTTTAAGGGCAATTTCAATACTACCTATAGAAATTATATTTGGATGATTATGTTATCATATTAATGTCATCACGTTTTGCACATGGTAGCCTAATTGAAACTTCCCTTAGGTCGATTTATATATGTATAACAGTCTTTGCAATCGTTTGTTTTATACCTTCCTATATTTTAGCGTATTCTTTTTCGTCTAACCATTCCCGTCAAATGTTATCAATATAACCCATTAGTTACTTAAGTAGGTGTGAAAATTATTAGTACCTTTCAACTGGAGGAGGCATGCGGCAGGTAGAAGCTCTTGAACATTCTCCACGGTGACTTCGACCTGCTCGGTGTAAATGAACTCGAGTAAGACCTCCATAGTTGCCGCTTTAAGACCACGGAGTTCAACCACTGACTGACTGCTTTCACTCATCTTCAAGAAATTGAGAGGAATGAGTAATATGATGATTTTTTTTTCTACATTTTACAAAAACGAATGTCTTTGTAAGGGGATTTGGTAATTTCTATGTATTTATATATGAACTAAAACTTCCATTAATGAGTTGTAAACTTAACCAAAAATCTAACCGTGTAGTAAAAGGAACGATAAGTTAACACAGTATTAAGTATACAATTAAGTGTATTGATGTATAGAAAGGAAAAATAAAGATAATGGAGACAAATAAGCGACTTAATATTACGTACATGAATATCATTTATGATATCTGTGCATATTGTGTCTGATAAAATATATCTTCTTTTTTTTTAATAACATGGAGAGAGAATAAATAAAATACTTAAAAATGTCCTTGGATCAATGGTCCGTTAAATGAAAATAAGCCTAATAATAAAACGATGGATTGTTGTCCAAATTGTAGTGATTTCGGATTGTTGTTCGAAAGCTCATAAAATTACAATAGCTTATCCATATTTTCCCACGCACAGCTTGATCCTTTTTATGACGACACATAACTTAATCATATAATTAACAAAAGTAGAAAGGCCTACTAGAATTTTTGGTGAAATACTAGAATATTTTGCTTTGTCTTTAAATATCTCGTACAACCCCATCCGTGAAAAAATTATATATACGTACCAAAAAATGAAGAAAAAAATGTATTTGTTCAAAATTCAATAAATGAAGACACTCCGTGAACAATTAAAAATTACCAATTTTCGCCCTTAGGGCTTCATCAAGTATATTATGTATATAAACTTTCATCACTCTAACTATTCAGTTTTCCTGCTTGAATTAAAATTAACTTGATGTCAAAGTAGTCTTCTGTTTTTTCACCATGGCATGGAATTACGGATGACAACCAATGAATAATGATCAAATAACATGACGAAGAATAATAAAAGAACTCATTTTACCTGATTGGTAAACATTGCACAGAAGTAATCACTGCAAGCCGCCAAAATGGCGCGATGGGCGACGAACAAACTTCCATCCACAGTCAGAGTGACGTCACATAGTTGACCTTTAACTCTGAGTTCATTGAGTGCTAAAAGGACAGATTTGGCATGGGATCCTAAAAATGGCTTGCGACTATCCATTGTATCAGTAAAGCTCTACTTTGTCGGTATGTCTCTCAGAGTTGACATCTTATGTATCCATGGTAATACAGAAGGGAATTTTTGGAGAAAACAAAATATAATTATTATTAAAGCTGAAATATATATTGCTAAGCCCCCCAAATCATTTTTTTTTCTTCATTTATCTTTCCTTCTCTTGTGGAGTGTAAAGAAATAAAAGGTGAAAAGTATGAGCTGACTACCTTTTACACGAGGTTTTGATTTCTTTCTTGTTTGTATAACTTTTATCAAATCCTGACACAATGGGTGTCAAGTAGTAAAATGACTTTTAAGAATCCGAGAGATCCGCTCGAAAGATCCCACTATTTCTCTTCATTATTGTGACCATTGCAAATGGCAGTTCTTCGAAAGATTGTTATGGTAAAGATCACCACTCTCTATTTTTTATCTTTGTTTTTTTTTTTCTTTGCTAGTTTTTTTTTTAAAGAAAATTGTTGGCCTATAAATACCCGGTGTCTTCTCGAAATGTATACCCTTATCTGATGCTTGTGTGGACGTTTGAAATGACTGTGGTAAGTTGTATATTTGGGCTCCTCTTTAATTTTTTCAAACCCCTTTTAAAGTCATTTACATTCTTTTTACTATTCTTCATTAAGCTATATAAAACCATTGCCATTATACAGCTCAATATCGGGAACCGGGAATCATGAATAGAAGCATAAAAATAAACATAATCCTCTGATACACGATCTGTTAAATTTAACTTAAAGCTCACAGACAGTCTCGGTAGCAAAAACAAGGCTGGCAAGAAACTTATCTAACATAGTCACATACTATTCTCCTTTTATCATAAGACACATGTACGAGATTATTTAACATTCCATTCACGATTTCGAACAAATTTTAGTGTAAATATCTGTAAGAAACGCTTGGTAACGGCTTTTCACTGCCTCACGCTAAGACCATATCCACCCGAAGGTTCCCCGCACAATAAACCCAGCGCTTCGCACTGTGTGCAGCGTATTCTATAACACACAGCAATCCCTATGTGCGTAATGTGTGTGGCCGTTGTTTGAATTTACATCCCCTCTTTTGGGGGCCAGGGATTTTTATTACTTTTCACCTCTCATTCGATAAATATTTCACTTGAGGAGGAAAAAACTTCACAGCATCTTAGTTATGTTAGTACCGTGCTGTTTATTAAGTAAAATCAAAGAAATCTCACGAAAAGTTTTTGAGAGCTTCCCAAAACTATCTTCTACCTTTAACAGTTGTATGAGAAGATTCCATTATCAACAAGTTTGCTTTCAATGTTACTCAAGCATGAGGTTACATGATATCATGTACATGCAGTTATTGAAACCATAGTTAATAAATTATGTATGACAACGTTTTAAAAATCAACTTAAAATAGTTAACATTAAATCTAGCGCAGTCATAATAGTCTTGCAGTCTTATAGTTACATAATATAATTTACATGTAATCATTGAAACCATAGTTAATAAATGATGTGTGACAACGTTTTAAAAATCAACTTAAAATAGTTAACATTAAACCGCAATCATAATAGTCTTGCAAAACTTAAACATGGTCACTAATTTCTTCTTTACACCCCCCCCCCCCTTCACTATTTTTGTCTACATAAAATATCAACACTATATTGTAATCCCATGATTATTCGTTCAAATGTTTGTCATGAAGTACAGATGGTGCATAATACGAAGTCTCATCCAACGTTATTATTATTATTTATGGTAGCACATGGAAGAGTGAATGTTAAATTTCAGTTATATCGCTAAGAGAACGACCCATTTACGTTTAATATGATAAGGAAATTAAGCTTGCAAGCATTTACAGAGTGTAGCTTCATTCATGGTTATGTTAATGTCCTAAAAACAAGCACTTGAATTCAACAAGATCGATAGTGAATGCATGATTTTATTGACCATACACATCATGATTTTAGATCTACTTCTGAAGGACTTACCATGTTCTCTCATGGTCCTTCATCATTTCCAGTCCACGTGCTTGGATCACACATCATTCTGACCAATTCAAAATACGATTACAGTCCGTCTACCTCCACAATTTTGATCATAATCACAGCAACCCGCTTCAAGGCAATGTTCACTCCAATTATATCCACTGTTTTGGGTTATGTCTATTTTTGTCGGATTTACTGACAGCTTTCCACCTACAGATCGTGACGCTTTTGATTTGCAAATCCGAGGTCGCGACAAAAGCTGCTTTGGAATAATTACACAAAAGGAGAATGAGACATTCATTCCAACAATAGACAAATTTTCGGGGTTCACTATTGCTCTACAAATTTGATGCAAACGAACAGTTCGAGGGGGAAAAAATGCGACATGGGTATAGAATTATCAACATAAAATACCACGATTGTATTCTTGCGTGACATTTCTCCTTTCAATTTATTTCCTTTTGTGTTTAGTGGACTGATGTATAGAATTCTGTTTGTTTTGTCCACTGAGGTTTAATCTGATTTTGGAGACTTTGTGAGTACACTGTGTCAAAATTATATGGACAATAATGATCTTAGAATAATCATGAGAAAATATCCCCCCATTTCTCTCCCTCTGTCTCTCTCTCTGTCTCTCTGTCTCTCTCATTCTATTTTTCGCTTTTTCTCGCTTTCTTTCTGTCACCCCTCTTTTCCCCTCTTTCCCCTACCTCTCTCTCTCTCTCTCTCTCCTCTCTCTCTCTCTCTTTCTTTATTATTCACGCAACCCATACCTACACGCAAAACACCTACATGTTATAATACATAAGAATTGTTATGACGCAAAAAGAGTAGCTTCAGCTTAAGAAAGAAAAATAAAGAGCCGAGGGATATTGCAAAAGACAATTTTTCATATTGCAACAAAAACCTATATAGAACAAAATTGTATAGCACGTAATTGTTCATGCCGTTTGGCGATTCCAAGTAATGTTATTGTGTGATTATAATACATATCATAATGATGACAGATAGAGGGTGAATGATATAAAAGTTCTTATCAATAATCTCCAGACTAATTATATCCATACAGCATTAAAATGAAATAAATTGAACCATTATCATTGTCAATGTGTAAAGCATGTTCCAGTAAACGATGTATGTAAAATGAACTCAAGTTTGCTTTGTAAAGCCGGCTTATAATTGAACCATTTTGACTGATATTAAAGAAACATATTTTGTCCATAATAAAGGGTGCTGTAAAAACACAATTTGAATTAAAATTTCAAATTTTCACCAAATTTTGTACAAGGTGACTAAAACGGACAATTTCGCAATCTTACTAACATACAGTATATATATTACTTACTGTAAGGTCCAATTGCAACTTTTTATTATTATTATAATAATGAATAAAAAGTTTTCGATATAAATCATGATTGTGTCAAAATAAAAACACGTTTCAAGCAGCATTATTAAAAATTACAGCTGTATTTAATCCAGTTTTGAATACAAACATAGTTAACTTACATATTTTTTGCATACGTTTGATTTAAAGATTACATTGAAGTTTTTTAAACGGTTGGTTAGATATTATGAAACTTGAAACAAAGACTTTCAATTAACATTGCAGTGATCACCATGATTGCTATACACTGTCAAATATAACATTAAACAAAACAAAACAAAAGAGATTAACCATAGCTTCGAACCTCCCGCGCTCGCTCGCACCACTCGCTCGCATTTCATCCACCCAAATGCTATTCTTTTGGTTTACTAAGCCTAAAATGATTGGTCTCCACTCAACCCACCGTCAAAGTCTTAACAAAAATTTTGATACTTGTAAAATAGATAAAATATATTGTGTGCTAAACAAAGACATGTTAAGTGGAAAAGAATGTCAAGCTTGATATTAAATATTTACAACATTGCCTTTCATAGTATACACACAAGGATAGCAGCCATACAAAATCACAATTGTGTTTTTCTTGCATGCTATATATAGTCATGATGCGTCATAATCGGAAAATCACTATAAATCTAAAATACGCTAAATCTTCACCTCAGTATAATATTTACCAGTTGTCTCAAAATGTCATTCGATAAGGCACATTAAAATTGGTTTAAATATAGTAACTCGAATAATTTATCCTAAATATTAGATATATGCTATAAAAACATACCAATGTACATTTTAATACAAAACCCTATGTATAAAACTAAATTGATAATCACTGTTACCAGTAATTCAAAAACTAAAGTGCATTAAGAGTTTGACTCATAATATCTAATGGACAATTTTCATGCTAGTGGTGTGTATCATTGTTAAACATATGTATGTGCATGATACAACACAATTTTTGTCAGGTATTGCAACAACGAAACAACCGGTATGTCTGAAACAAAAACATGAAATTACATAGTGATCAGTAGGGGTCTACTATACAAATTGAATATGGTAACATTTTTTTTAAAAAGTAGAACAGGTATACACACCTAAACTAACAAAAAAGGGTAAGGCTAAATCTATAAAAAAAAAAAAAAAAAAAAAAAATGGAAGACAAGATAAATACACCTAATTTGATGACATCACGACATTCGTTTCGTTTTGATATTTTGATTCTTGTTTTGTTAGTTACCATCAGTCCCGAGCTGCCCTGAAGAAAAGAAAAATGAGAATGGTAAACTTCTTTAAATCACCACATAGTAAACAGATTGAGACGACACTGTTCAAAATAGACTTGATAGATTTGAATAACTACATATCAGTACTCATGGAGATGGTTATGATAATGCCGTAAGCATTTTCGAAAATGGTTATTTACTGTTGATATAAAACAGATTCTCAAAAGCGGATCCGGTATCATTTTAGGGGAAGGGGCTCAATCATATGTCCAAAATAATATGTCAAGCAAAATTAAATCAAAAACAAAATAATAATAATAATTTTTATAAGCCTGTGAATTAGGGGGTGGCCTTGGCCACCTTTGGATCCGCGAAAGATATATCATAATTATATCATAATTATGATATAGTGGCTTAGCCATTAAGGGACACTGATTCCACGGGGAGATCTTCTAGCTGGATGAAATGTGAGAGAACAAGTCAATCGAGTGAGGATGCGATATTCATTAACTTTATTTATTTGCAGTTTTATTTATATAGGGTAACATTGTCAGTTTCAGATAGGGATCGTATAATCCTCCTTTGTCCGCTCCCCCTTTCTTTCTCTCTTTCCCCCTTTGTCGCCTTTCGATGGGGGAGACGTATCCCCATATCCCCGCGTATCTACGACACAATATGGTATCTGGTATTATTTATGATGAATTATAACCACTGATCCGCCATGTAATATATGATCGATATTTTACTATTTTTAAACTTACTAATGGCACAGGTTGGTCCGGTCCATCCATGCCGACAGACACATGTATCTGGCGCCACACATTGGCCGTTATCGGAACAGTCATCCAGGCATGTAGCTGTAACGTGAGAATAGTAAAATATTAATGTGTGCCTAAAAATATGACATTGAACCTGGTCTCGCAGAGACGGCTATCCCCTTTTTGAGGCCCTGTGGTTTTGTCGTACTAAGTGGGTGGTCACGGTTCGACACCCCCCCCCCCTCCCCCCTTAATAAACTAGTTAGTATAGGGTTTAACCTGAACAGTCGTTCCAAAGGGAATGCAGTGAGGCGAAAATACATTTTCTTTACTTTCATGTACAGACTTGATTATACATTAATTCATAAAGTAGACATGGTAGACAGGATAAATGACCAAAGTAGATGGTGAAAACGACGAGGAGAGCAGAGAGAGATTAGTATTACCCTAACTAACCCTTTCAAGACAATTGACCACATTTTGTGGTTTGGCTCAATAACTTTTGATTCAGAGCGCTAGAAAATATGATGTCATGGAACCAGAAAATATACCAGATGCATGAGTAGAAAGAGCAAAAATTTCTGCACACACTAATGTATTTTTGTTTCATGACCATATTACGTTTGATGCCAGGAATTTTTAAAACAAGAATAAGCTTTAAAATCCTTAAATTGGCAACACATTGAGAGGTTCAAAATCATTATTTTTCAAAATCAAAATTGACAAATTTTCAACTTTTCAACAAAATTTTTAACCATGAATATTGTTTTAAAAAACATCACACCCTATTAGAACCATGTAGCACTAAAAGAAAAATATTATTATTGCCAATTTGAAGAACAAAATGTGATCAATTTAGCCCTTAAGTAATTCCTGTCCTGAAAGGATTAAACTTACACTTAAAAGTAAGGTGAAAATGATAATCTACTTGAGTGTATATAAACTGAAAGTGTTACTATCTATACTTTCAGTTCAATGATTTGATAAGTCAAATTGAAGGATTGAATCTAGAATCAATCAAGGTATTGATATTTGTCATGCGATTCATTTGCAAATAGAAACAAAGAAAGAGCGGTATACATACCTGTTTGACATCGATTTCCCGTGAATCCATCTCGGCATTGACACACATTAGGCTCGACACACGATCCACCATTAAAACAATGTGGAATGCATAGAGCTGAATAAATAAAAGAAATAGATCTTGATGACGATAAAACTGATTTAATAAAGATCATGACAAATTAAAAAATTATCTCTCAAAAAGTAAGGACAGGATATAATTCTGAATATATATTCCGTGGTGTCTTAATTCACAATATGAACAATATGTGCAAAATGTTTCACCCTAAACTCACATCCATATCGTGCTGAAAGAAGGTGTGTGTGTACTCTCCTGAACAACAAATTTAGGCGACCAACAACATGCAAAATCGGTTCAAGAAGTGTCACGTAATTAACGTACTAAGCACGACATTCCAAGAACTAAAGAGTACGATGTAATTAGATCATGTTTAAAATCGTGAAGATGGTCTATAATGGTCTTACCATGTTTGCAGCTGGTTCCATAGTAGCCTTCTGGACACTCACAGACACCATCATCAGCACATACAGCACGATTATGACATGGAGGGTGGCATGGTTTTACTGAAAAATAAAACAAAAATAAAAAGCAATGATGACAAACAGAAGATCATTGGTCTTTGATTTAATAAAATGTGCATTATAACACCATTTTTCTTCATCTGCCTTTGCTCACAGAACCTAACGTTGGCTACCATGTCATATAACGAGTCCGAGATTTCTGATCCCACCCCTCTTATATAGAGTCTTACATTATACAGTGGTGGATTACATATTTCGTTCTATGATAGGTTAGCGATTATTGACCCAAAATCACAATATTGTCTATTTATCTAACAGCATTTCTGTTTATCACACTGTTCTTTTGGCAACAACAAATAAAACCTTTAAAACGTCTTGGTGGCTTTCATACAAAATCAAAATGCGATGTGTACCTATTACAGTTCATTGATCTTTTATTCAATTTTAGAAACTTGGATGAGAATGATTACTAGTTGATCTTACCCTTTTTCTCACACTGTTTCTGGAATGGTATTTTGAGTGGTGATGCTGGGATGTGTCGTTTGGTTTCATCCCATATCTTCAAGACGAATCGACCTGAAGCGATGCCAGCTTGTCTTCCCGTGCAAGGAAGCTCCACCTGGAAAACTGAATAGGAAATATTATGTCAATATAGGTCTAAATCTTTGAACTACAAATTAATCATTAATCCCAAGTGTTCCTTTATTAATTTAATTAATGGCCTAAAATCTAGGGAGGCTATAAAATGAGACCTTTTTTTGTGCTGACAACCATTGCCTGATGTTACATTGCATATCACTCTGTAACGTTAATGAAAATATTCACTAGTAAGCTTATTGATATTTAATTTCTTCCCCCTAGCAGACTCGTCGGTTTTTTTTTAAAATCATCCGGCTCCCTTAGAACTAGAACAACTTACAGTCCGCATACATAATTTATGAGGTGATTGTTTTTTGGATATCAGGAGTTTCAAGTGTATCTGGGATGCCTCCCCGCAGCCTCTAACGCCCATGGTGCTAAAACTCGTCGCACTTCTCATACACTCTTATTTTCCACATGGTGGTGTCTAGCTTCAATTGATTCCGATATTATACCCTACCCCCTCCCCCCCCCCCCCCCCCCCCCCCACACACACACATTTTATCCCAAGTAATGTTAATCACACTCTTACCACTTTCAGTAGTTGGTATAATCCCAGAGGGCGGTATGGTGATAGCCAGATTTTCCATTATCCTCGTGTTGGCTGTTCTCGCGTGGATTGAATAATGGAACTAAGAAAAAGAAAGATAAGAAAAAGAAAGAAAGAGAGATTATAGATATGGCAACAGAATTATCCTCGTAACTTCGTGAATTTCATTGAATTAAATGCGATTGAATATTGAGACTACACAATTTCAATTTTTTAACAATTTTGCATTTTTTAAAGGCTTATATCAAGTCATTTCGAATTCATATGGCATGTGTAATGTAAATATTAATGAATGAAATATGACATAAACATTACTATTACTAATCTCACTTGATTGAATTTGATTAATGTTTTCCAGTGTAGCTTTCCAATCTTTTTCTATCTGATCTGACGCATTGTGATATTAGTTTAATCTCTGCATATTTTCTTTAAATTTCTTTCTTTCTTCTCTCTTGTGACATATGTATTTAATTTATTTGTTACAGTATAAAGTCATGTACGTGTACGCCCACTTAAACTGACATACAGTAACTGCTTATCATAATTCACGTGCAATTGCTGAAGATTTTTTTCTACTTGAAACTGGCATTGTCCAATAAACATCTGTCTGTTTTAGTCGACATTTCTAGTTCAATATTGGAACTTTCAACCCAAATCAACGGGTGGCATCTTGTTAGGTTTGCGTGTGCTGAACACCAGCTGCAGTCCATTATAGACTATATGTGGTATTTTGTATTCTTTCCTCGGTAACCCACTTTCAAATGTGATTTTTTTTTCACCTTTAAAATATGAAATTTGAAAAATGTGATGTGCAGAGGATTGTTCGGTTTATTAGTGGAATATTACTTGACTACGGTCCCCCCCCCCCCCCCCCGCTCTTGCACATCTCGATCTCGCACTGAAAATAACAAAGTATATTCCTGTATACACATTGAATGACTTTCAATGTACACTGAAAATAAAAGAAGTGTATTATTGTATTCATTCATCCGATAGGAATTAGTCTGCTCTTACTCGAAAAGGGGATTAGTTTTATGTTTAATCATATAATGCATGTGATTGCAGTTTCTGAACTTTTCACGTTAACAACTCGACGAAACTCTTCACAGATTTGACATGCACTCTCAGAAGAGTTGGGTAAAATGTCCAAATATTGGATAAAATGGAACATGCATGTTTGTTGGGTAAATTTTACCCAATCATGCCAATTTTTTGTACATTTTACTCATGTGTAGAATTTTACCCAACAAACATGTCTGTTCCCTTTTTTTAAACAATACAGTGTATAATTATAACCAGCTGTTTTTAGAGTGTGAGTTGGAAAAAGGAATCAATCTAATCTCAAAAGGAATTGAAGATATACAGTATATTAAAAGTCAGCGAGATATCAGTTACTTTTTTTGTTCAGAGCAGGTGCTAATGACTTCATCGAAACCTCTCGGTGAGTTTTGAAGGATATCACCAGATGGTGCATCAAGTCCGAATTTAAATCATTTGATGAAATGTAATCGAATACTGAGTCTTATAGACAGGAACATAAACTTGATCAACTCAGCTACTTTGTGTATTTAGGATCTCATTTCTTCCTCTTCGAAACTAATAAATTTATCGACAGTGTGGTATCACTGATCTGGTGCCGTAGGCGGCAAACCCGCCCAAGCACTCATGTCGGATGCTCTGCTCTCAGTTTGGCCTAAATATAATACATACATTTTTTTTCTCCTAAAAACAGAAAACAGGTAGAATTAAAACCCAAAATCTTAATCTCAAAAGATCGCTTATGATAATAACGTCATGGCACAGAATGCGGGGTCTGATCAGCCGTCTAGTCAAAGAACAGATTTCTTTTTTCCAAAGCCACAAAAATTATTATCCTCCACCACCATTTCCTTCCAAACCCTCTCATATATCACGAGTATTGTGCTCGGAAAGCCAGGCTTTTTGTTAAATATAGTTCAAGTAATGATCACGACAACAAAATCAAAGTTATGCCCAAGGTTACAAAAGCACCTTTAAATGTAAAGACTCTACAGTTATCCGATCATCTTTACACAATGAAAGAATAATCCAAACTCTTATATTAAAGTGATAGTTCATTATTGAGCCATAATAAACCCAGCTTTGAAAAAACGAATTTCCATAGCAAATTTTCAAGATCGTTTTTGGTATAGTGTTGAAGTTCCTCCGCAATCAAAATCTTGATGTTAAAAACATATATTCTTCCAATATTACCTCCCATTCATGATATCAACAACAATGTTTATTACCGGTAGACACCTTAAAACCACGATCATGCATGGACTCATTTGATATGAAAAAAAAGGTTTTTAAAAATACTGTGTTGTCAATCTTGGATGAGTGCAATACACAATCTAAGAGTATACAAACTCGTTTTAACAAAGTTGACTGTGATAAAAACAGGCCGGAAGGCAAATTTATTAACTTTATATTTTTAAATCGCTACCAATAAGCGGCACTAGAGCTAAAATGAGATGAGGCAGGTGTATTGGTGACGCAGACATCCTTTCTTTCTCTCTGACAAATCAAATCATTGGAAAACTGAACGATAACGAGAATGATTACTCAGTAACAATTTTGATCGGATCACGAGACTCCAACGAAGCTGTAAATAGAGTTGAAGTGCATTTTATAATCTTTATTTTTTTAAAGGAATAACGATCACAAATAATACAAATATAGCGTTCCGTTGTTTGGGTTTAATTGCAAATTTGAGTGCTATATAGCTTTCCAATATTTCACTGATTATTGTTCTCGAACAAGCGTATTTTGTATTTGTTACTGTGTTATTTTTTGTTTCTTTGTTTGCTTGTTTGTTTTACAGACGTGTAGTATAATCATTTATGTCTGAATCCAAACCTTGCCGTCTGTTTCTGACCAGTGTGAGCAGAGTAGATAACGGACCGCAAGTCCAACTCTAATATTGAGATTTCAAGTTTAAGATTTGAAGAAAAGATTTTCACTTGTTCTATTGTTAGTTTTATTTAATTTTTTTTTTTTTTTTTGGGGGGGGGGGGGGTAGCGAGGAACCGGTCATCATCTCAATCTTATAATTGTTAATGGTGTTTACACAACTGTTTTGGGGTAATTTCATTTCACTTGTGGCCTATGTAGCATACTAGCATACTTCTTCATCTACAATAACTAGGTTTATAGATTTTGTTCCGTGGTTGCATGGTGTTCAGCTGGCTATTTGATTATCGTCTTCTCTGATTTCTCTGAAATCTAATCTTTTCAGTGTTTACGATAAAAAAAAATGGTTATGCATTTTACTTTAATCTCCTTAAGTGTGAATAATATTATTAAAGCTGCGCCTGAATAGGATTAGGGAGCCAAAATATTTTGATTTTATCATTCACGATGAAAAGTACGACCAAGAACATCAACATATCAGGACCTTCTTTCCTCATTAGTACTTGCTCACAATGCACAGTTCTGTTACCGCAGTGTGATGATTATAAACCCAATTTGTTTCATTTCATAACTCAGCGGCATATTCCAGCGGATAAGTGATAAATTATTGTATTAATTCTTATCCTGCCAGAGGGTATGGTAGCGTTGAATAGAAAATCACCACAATAGCAAAATAAACATCAGCGATCCAACTCAGGGCTCAACTTCGAAGAAGTTTTTGCGGGAGAGGGGTGATGAATACAATCCATAGAAACGCTATGATGCATGAATTGTGGTTATTTCGCAATAACCTCACTCTTCACATAGTTACATTCTTGATTTTTTTTTTCGCTTTTTCGTTTTTTGTTTTTGTTTTGTATTTTGTTTGTTTTGTTTTGTTTTTTTGTTGGGGGGGGGGGGGTGGCAAGCTATATACGTTCATGTTTTATATCCGAAATCGAACTTATCGAAATCGATTATATTACGAATACAGACATGTAATTTTTAATTCGGTTTCTTTAAGTTCTGAATTGAAGTATTAAATTATTCAGTTTACACATATGAAAAGCAAAAATAATAAATCTGAACAGAAGTGGAGCTCAAAGAGAAGCTAAAGCGTGACGCCTGGGGAGGGAGGGGTGATATTGAGCGATTGTTCATTAAGTAAGCTTAGTGTGGAGGTAAGTGGCATAAAAGAGTGCATCATTAATGACTGAACATTATGCGCAATTCATACATTATATTTGCTAAGTGTCTCGCTAGATTTCTCTCTCCTCTCTTCACAATAGAATCGGAGACATCTGGTGTCTGGATGTGAATGTGATATTATTTGGATTGAGGTGTGGGTAAATGTATACTGATGGAATCAGCGGGGAGTGTTGGGGGTTTTAACCTGATAATATGGGAGCTCGAATCGTATCAAACCAATTAGTATTATAATAAAAAGTATATTGCCCTCCCAGAGCTCTGTGATCAATTGTTGGGGTAGTCGATAGATGCGCTCGTAATGATGGTGATTATCATAGTGATATCCTTTGAGGAATGACCTTGTATCTGTTTCCCCCTAAAGAATTTAGAGTTAGATTACCCATTTATTTCAAAGAAAAATTCGTATTTGTACATCGTAAAACTGGCTTCCAAAGAAAGTGCAATTTACCTCTAACATTTGTAAGTACACATGTTTTGTTCTTATGATTCCTAAAGTAATGAAAGTCTTTATATTCCAAAGAGCATGCACTCTTATGTCAAAAGATGACCTTAGCGTTTTGACAGAAATGTCTGATAGACCGTCATTTATTAGTACAGGTATATTGATTCTATAAGCAGTTTTAAGATTGACATGATGACAAGTTAAGGTCAATCTCTTCCTTTCAAACATCGGCCATATTTTATTAATTTTGGTTTAAAAAATTGATTCAAGTCATAATCGTGTGCTCAATAAGAAATGGAGCCAAATTTATTAGTAGGGAAAGGAACAAGGTGGATGGATCGAAAAGAAACTTAACTCAACAAAAAATAATTGGAAGAAGTATTACAGTTTGGTTATGGAATATAATGGACTGTATGGGAAAGAACAACAGGTGCATTGTAAAGAAGAGGGACATCGAATAATGTGTCTGATTCTGACATTGTGTCATGCAGTGTACACATGAATTGGTCTTACGTGCAGTGAAGAAGTAAAAAAGAACAGGTGCATCAGGTAAGTCGAAGGAAAAAAAAAATGTTCCTGACCGTGGCATTACAATGACATGCGGTGAAAACATGACACAGGTCTCATACATTCATGTCAGCAAAAAGATAAAAGAGGATGAAGAAAGATGAAGGATATGGATCTCACCCGTGGAGCAGCCCTCCATGTGATATTGACAGTATTGATATCACTAGGGATAACGGTGAGTTTATTACGAAGTTTCTGGATGATTGGTTGAGCTACACCACCACGAACGATATCCAATGTGGCGCCACGACCTGGACATCAAAACAAATACCATGAAAGTAAACAGATTAAAGAAACTATGAAAACAACCGATTAAAGGAACTATGTATAAAACAAATTATTATCAAAAGTAATGAGAAGGAACTTCGAGACACTTCAGGAGGGGGAGGGGGAGCAAACCGTATTCAAACGTATCAAGCATACGCTGCAGTTAATTCTGTAATTATTGGAAGGAACTCCACCCTGCCCCCTCCCCGAAGCGACACCCCTGCCTGTCTGGTACCTGCGCTAATCGAGCCTAGGAAGGCAATTAACCAATACGTCAGTTATTAAAAGTTTTGTTGGCACTCTTCAATATGCAATCACTTTCTAAACGATATCACCCTTTAATGACGAGTAAAAATCACTGACGCAGTCATACCGTCAGCAAATGACGCCTCGTGTGAGCAGAGCTTTAGGAGTTTTAAGACCGACTCACATGTCATATTGCGTCAGTATCTGCGCTAATTGAACCTGGGAAGGCAAGGCAACCGAACCCATATGAAAGTAAATTAAAAGTATTGTTTGCACTGTTCATTTTGCAATCACTTTTTTAACCGATATCACTCGTATGAACCGGGTAAAACATCAGATGATGACACCACCGGGTATGAAAAATACAAGTTCTTGTGTCATTGACACCACATTACCATGGATGAGAGCGAAAAAACAGACATGAAAAAGGATTTTGGGATATTTCAATAAAACGCATTGGAAGTGTTTTACATTCTCATTTACCATTATATTTAAATCATTAAAATATCTTAATTATTAATTGTTTTTTTGTATATTTCAAAGTTTCATTTGGATAAACACACATGTTTTTCACTGGCTTAAGTATTTATGTATGTTTGTACCATTTCCAAGCCTGCATTGTCCATTTAAGATTTACCATTTTTATATCTTCTACACCACGAACACCTTTTATTTTTTTTTCTATTATGCCCCGCTGATATACTATTTATTACTTTGTACCTTGATTTTCTAGTTACAATCGATGACTACCTTTAACATCGTATTAACATATTTGTACCTGCCTATCAAGCAGTAAACAATAATTCACTTGATTGACAGACCAAATCAATGAAAGAAAAAGTCTATATATTGTTTAGAAAGTTGGTGAATCTGGTGAATCGAAGAAATTCTGGAGAGAAAATCCGATATCAATGCTTTGTTTCTGATTGGTTAATGGTGCATCGTTGCAAACAAAACCACCCTAAAGTCTGATGAACCCACCTTTGTAGTCCTCCAAACAGCCTATATGGATAGATCTCACTGTTTAAAGGAAAATCTTTCATTAAGAAGCTATGGTTTAATGCGACTTGGTTGCGAAGCAGTGCTATCTATAAAGCTCATTACAATTATGATATTGATACAACCCCGATACAGATTATCAGTTTTTATGGGTTATCCTGGCTGCATATATATCTCTTTTCTCTGTTAAACATTTGTACTTGATAAATAAAATCTAATCAATCTGTACATTGTTTTTGTTACATTTGATGAAATGCGAGATCACGTTTGTAGAGTGGCTATAAGTTGAATTTGTCAGATATTGAAATAAGTTTTCATATGTGATTACAAATGCATTTCCATAGCAGAAAAAAGTATAACAGACATGTACTTGTAGAGCTGGTGAGGGGAAAACATTTATACACTTCTTAATGTCCATTTGTTTTATTTTGGAGTAAAAATTAAGCAATTATTCGAAATGCTTCATGGGAGCTCTTTGGTATATCTTTGGAGGGTCTCGACTCACATTCGAGAGGTCATGGATTCGATCCTTGTTCGGTTGCGTGCTTACATACTGGGACAAGGTGTTTTTACCCACATTTGTCCTTCTCGACCCAGGTGTGTTAAATTGGTATCTGGTAATGCTGGAGTAATAAAGATTACAGGGGCCTCTTGAAGAACAGAATGGAGACTGATAAGGCAAACTTGAAATACTCTGTTTCTACCTTCTTCTTCTTCTTCTACTTTTTTTTTGGGGGGGGGGGTCGGTTACACCTCTCTATCATCGCAAAATCATCTGTAACAAATCTACTTGTAACGAATCTATTTCAACAAATTGACACCTTTAAACAAACATCGTGCCAATATCATAACTTCTTTTTATATCTTATAGTAGTATATCAGGTGACAATAGATCGGATTAAAATGAGCATCTCAACTTCAAGTGATCCTATCCACTGATTTAGAAGAAGAAGATATATTTATTCTGAATGGTGAGATAATCCATTGTGACCATGTGATGCGGTTCGTGTGTTGTTTAACGTCCCGTAGCTTCGTTCCAGCTACTTGGTGTGAAATGAAGAACAATAGTAGAGCCATTCAGTGAAGGAAAATGATTGTCAGTGTCAAACAGAAGGAATTAATCTGGCGTAAATAAGGTTTTCTTCGAGGTTTTGGTTTGAACGCCATCCTGCCGTGCGTGACTCAAGGGGCTGTCAGCACTGCTGGCTGAGACAATCTTCTTTTCACCAAGCAATGTGCACAACCTTGCATCGTATCCTCGTAAGTTCCATATAGACCAAGAGCGATGCGGTAGTATCGAAAGACATACAGAGTGGGTCAATGGAAATCGTCTTGCATACTTGACAGTTCGAATGTTAATCCTTTTCTAAGCCAAGTTTATTACTCCCTATTAATCATTTATTGTTGAGTTATAACAGTATAATCCTTTTCATCTGCAAACATTTTTGACCCATTTCATTTTTGAACTAAGACAGCATAATCCTTTTGATTTGTGAATATTTCTGACCCACTTTTAACAAACAAAAAATGTATTTGTCACGCGTCTGATTATGCTTGCAGTGAAAAAAGGATTTAATGTTGAATTGCTTGTTTTTAGGGGTTCATGTTAGGTAAAGAAAAATCTAACTCCCATACGTACACAGATGTTCTATCATAATAACATCTGGAATGCCTAATACAAAAATGAGAATCTGTTGTGCTATAATAGCAATTCGGTAGTACAGCCACCAGTTAGCAACCAACTTACATTATGAATGCCCATATCCTATTCCAAATTTTGAAACAGTATCACTCTCAAAGTAATTACACACTAAGCATTTAAGGCACTGACCGTAATGAATTTCGTTTTGACTTTGTATAATGATATCAAGCCGATATTTGAACTTCTTGTTCGCAAACTGAAGAGTGAGAAAACTTATCATTGTTCTTCTGACCTTGCATTTGTGCCCACATCTTCCCTGTTGTTTCAGTCTATAGCAAAAAATATAGTACAATAAACCGCAGTAATATTCACATGAAAATATAAAGAGCAATATCTTCAAGAAATTGAGATCTTAATATTCATTACTGTTACTGTTACTGTAAAGGATAACTAGATTATGTAGTACAAGCATAACTGGAGCAAAGTTAGCAATCATATGAAATCAGCAACAGCAAAGAAGCATACCCCTAGTAACCATGATAGTTGAAGAAATGTGATAGTAGCAGTAGTCGAAAGTAGTAGTAGTAGTAGTAGTAGTAGCAGCAGCAGCAGCAGCAGCAGCAGCAGCAGCAGCAGCAGCAGTAATAGTAGTAATAGTAGTAGTAGTAGTAGTAGTAGTAGTAGTAGTAGTAGTAGTAGTAGTAGCAGCAGCAGCAGCAGCAGCAGTAGCAGCAGCAGTATAGTAGTAGTAGTAGTAGTAGCAGCAGCAGCAGCAGCAGCAGCAGCAGCAGTAGTAGTAGTAGTAGTAGTAGTAGTAGTAGTAGTAGTAGTAGTAGTAGCAGAACAAAGATTTAGAAGATCATAAAGCATAAAGTAAATGAAAGACAATAATAGCCCCTTGACTGATTGCATTCATTAA
>CM046832.1:12173625-12248625 GCA_025618425.1 Heliocidaris tuberculata | reverse complement strand
TAAATTTCTGTCGAGAGGCTCTCCACATTGGCTGGTGCACACATAGAACAAAATTTTGAGGTAAGGTAAACATATCCATACATGTAAAGAGAATTAAAAGTTAAATTTCAAAAGATACACAGTAGTGGTACTCTCCGCCGTTAATTTATTTATTTGTTTTCATTCTTTTGGCTGGAGCTTTACCCTTTAATTATGGCACTCTTTTCTTATACCTATGAATCAAGATATAAAGGGGACATAGACATCGTGGGCGCACCGATTTTACTCTGTGGATGAAATGTAAAATTACAAGGCCGTTGATTAGGACTAGGATGTTTTAGGGTCGTATAGCATCTTCGTTTCACGTTTTTTTTTCTCTCTTCTCCTTTTCTTCGCCATTTAGTTGGGCACACATGCCCTCTCGTGTCCCCCGTACCTACTCAGCTGAGTGTTAAGCATGCTAACATCAATGTACATTTTTATTTGAATAAATAGTTTAAAATTATTACCGATCGGAAAGACTAACTGTACGTAAAGAGTAGAAGGGGTTGGTGTGAAAATCACCGTCAGGTTATGTTGTTGAAGTTATACTTCATAACAACTTAGTATTGAGCTTATGCTATTTTACTTTCATCACTTAAAGTCACCATACTGTATTTAGATCCACTAGTGTAATTCCCACCAACATGACTTGTGTGATCTGAACTGTATGTATTATTTGAAGACTTTGATGGCGTTTTAAAGACAGACTGGAAGAACCACCCTTCCTGTCAGAGTTTGCACACAGAAAGCGAATCATGTGAAAGGGGTTACAAAGGTCCACTATAGTCAGAATTAAGAGGATCATTTCACCACAGTTCGTATAAATTGAAAAAGTTACATGGGCATGATTTATTAACATGTTCTTGAACATCGATCTTCATGCCTTTATAAAATATTCACAATAGACTCATGCTTCCTTTGAACCTGCTACGGACATGACAAATGAATGGGAGTGCATTGTTTGCTTTTTATCCGTCACCTATTTTTCAAACTCCTTCTCTTCCTTTAGCTCCTCCTTTTGAAATATTACTTCCTAAATTATAATTTTCTCTTTTTCATAACTTCTTCTTCGTTCTGTTTCCGTGTCTTTCTTGACTGTAATGATCAATAATGTATTAATAAAATGATCATTGTCTTCGTCCTAATAATGAATTTTATCGTTAAAGTACACATTCAAAGAAAATCACAAATATGATAAATAATGTATCACTAGAAACTGGCAAGTTAACAGATAGCAATCGTATCAGTTTAAAGTCAACTACATATCAGGTAATTAAACAATAATACAAATAAAACTACCTCCCAGCATCTGCGATATACAAGCGCTTCGCCAAAAAAATAATGTTTCAATGACGTCAATAAAGGGAACAATCCTGTCTAAGCAGACGACGTCCCATAAAGAATGAACATAAGTGCAGTGCAGTTATTTCTCAAATTATAAAGAATTTAGTGTATTCAAACGTGCCCATATTTCACACCATTCTAAAATGGGAATGAAACAGATTCTGATTACTGAAATCTTTTGTTTGTAAATATATAGGATGAGGGTTAATGAACAATCAAAGAAACCACACTTTCAAATTGAAAAGCCCGCTGAATGATTGCAAGGACGGTATTTATCCCTCATTCAACGCCGAACGTCCAGCGGTGTATGCAGCTGTGAATGAAATGGCGTCTATTTTGTTTACAAGCAACTGATTCCTTTATTCTTGTAATGCTTCATTTTCCATCCAAATAAACCCATGCACGGGGTTTAGAGTGAGGCAATATATGGATTAAACATAATAGACTAATGCTAGTGAAGTGAAATAACTGAGGAGAAGATGACAGAACAGGCACTGAAAATATGTGAGATGTTATGGGACATCGTCTGCTTGTGCAATTAACGTCTTCCCTTTGACGTCACACATTTCAGCGGCTTTCGGAGAGCTGTTCAGGTGCTATGTCGGGGCTGTATTTTAGCAATTTGTAATTGATAATAATCATTACTTCGAATGTTTGCAAGCGTCGAATTTTGACAAACTTGTCCGGTCTAAGCTTCACCTACGCAAAAATGAAAATTAAGTCAGTTTTAAAAATCAATGAATATCTACTTTAAAACTTTTGTGACGCTACAACCCTCAGAGTGCTACCTTTTCGATATTGTTAGCATTATCAGAATCATCATCATTGATCATCACCATGGGCATGGTGTGAGTTAAGTCATGGAGTGGACACTGGTGTCATGTAGGTGGATGTAATGCAAGGAAGCAAAGCAACCAAGAGGGGATGGAGGGTGAGGGTCATATCGTTTTCTTCTCATGTTCCTTTCCCACACGTATCCCGTAGCTACGCCACCATCGTCATCGTCGTCGTCTTCGGTACCACAGCTATCATCCTCATGGCTGTCTTCCGTATCATCTTCTTTGGCATCATCGTGAGCCTTGTCTACTTGTTCTTCTCCTGACCCATCCTTTAATCGATTTACCTTCCTTGAAGTCAATTCCAATGGATAAATCAACGTCAGGACCAGCTGACATCTTATATCCTCTCTGTGAAGGGGATCAGTCAAACATAGCGCACTCCTTATCCTAATGTTGATTCGGTTTTGAAGTTAGTTCATACTCAATCCTGTTTTCGAATTTCATCTCAGATTATTTTAGCATCCTCCTTGGATCATCTTGTGTCTTTGAATTTCAAGCACAATCTTATTTACATCAGAGTCAACAACCAATTTACCTTCCATGCATACTCTGTCTTATCATAAAGTATCCGGTATTGTCATGTAACTTTCATCATGTTCATATTATGTTATCTAAACTCGAATTGACCTTGACAATAAACCACTGCATGTTGGTGACACAAAACTATTAAAAACTGCATCCGGTATCCCTACGGGATAACCGACAATGTTTCACGTATTCAGAAGAAATCTGAATCTATCATGTCAAATAAATAGATATATAGGTATAGAATTATACAAAGTAAAAAAAAATGTAATACGATATTTTTCCAAAAAAATGAAGCAAAAAATTGGAATGAAGAAAACAAAATAATATTTCTTTAAGAGATTATTGAGAGCGTACCGCTTTATAGCGTCTTGCCAAAGGGTTTTCAAGGGGTTGTTGTTTGACAGGAGTTTAATGACGGCCAATTAAATCTAAGCTCTAAAGCCTATAGTACACTTCATACTTGGCGATTACAATGCTGACCTATTGAAATATGATACTGATACATTTATACAAACTTTTATGGATGTACTCTTCACTGCAGGTTTTTTACCATTAATAACAAAGCCAACTAGAATCACTAGTAATTCGGCTACTCTTATTGACAATGTATTTACAAACGTTCGGTGTATGCTGTCTTCTGGTATAATTCTTTCTGATTTGTCAGATCATTTTCCCATATTCTTACACTTTAAACTCAATAACAACATTGCAGTGAACGCAGATACTATTAATTTACAACGGGATTTTTCTGAAAATAATAGGGAAATGTTTAAAGAAGAGCTAGAAAATGTTGACTGGTCGGGAATTTACAGTATACAAAATGCAAATGATGCCTTTGATGCCTTCATGAACATTATTATCTTCTGAAATGGATCACTGTTTTCCTGTAATACAAAAGAAACGATCAAACTACAAAAAGATCCCACGGTCCCCGTGGATCTCTAGGGGTATTTTACGGTCTATTAACAGGAAGAATAATCTTTACCTGAAGTCTACTGCAAAACCATGTGATAAGAATAAAAAAAAGTACACAGACTACAAAAACCTTCTTACAGGTATAATTAGAAGAAGTAAGAAAATGTATTTTTGTAACCAATTTGAGCTATATAAAAACGATATGCAAAACACCTGGAAAATTATAAAGCATGTTTTGCAAGGTAACGTTAAAAAGTCTGTAGTTTCAAAAATAAATGTTGATGGAGAAATTATTGAAAATCCGCGAACGTTAGCTAATGCATTTAATGATTATTATTCAGATATTGGCCCTAATCTTGCCAGAGTCATTCCGGACTCTACTAAACACTTCACAGATTTTCTTCATGATCCCAACCCAAATTCAATTTATTTCACTCCTACAGATGAGACGGAAATTGAGGATATAAAGATCTAAAGAATAAGCAAAGCTCGGGGCATGATGATATTAATAACATTTTGCTGAAAAAGAATTTTAATGCAATTGTTAAGCCCTTGACTTATATTTTTAATCTGTCAATTTCTACTGGAGTTGTTCCTTCATCACTGAAACTAGCACGAGTTATTCCGGTGTTTAAAAAAGGTGACAAGACGGCGCTAGGTAATTATCGGCCTATATCTTTGTTAACTTGTTTATCTAAAGTTCTCGAAAAATTAATATTTGTTCGTACGACAAAGTTTTTAAATATGCATGATTTATTTTATCCGCTGCAGTTTGGTTTTCGTAAAAAAACACAGTACTACACATGCTTTGTTGACAATGATTGATAAGATTGCTAGCGGTATTGACAAGTATGAACATACTGTTGGGGTGTTCCTGGACTTCTCCAAGGCCTTTGACACAATTAACCATGATATATTATTGTACAAACTCAGTTATTATGGAGTTAGAGGAATGGCCTTGGAGTGGTTCAGGAACTACCTCAACAACAGGAAACAGTATGTTTCTGTTGCCAATACCAACTCTAACACAAAAGTGGTAACTTGTGGTGTTCCACAAGGCTCTATTTTGGGTCCACTTCTTTTTCTTGTTTATATCAATGATTTCTGTAAATCTTCCGATTTTTTATCTTTTATTCTTTTTGCAGAGGACTCAAACATATTCTTTTCCCATAAGGATCCTCGCCTTTTGCTTGCCACCATCAACCATGAGTTGAAACTAGTTTCAGAATGGATTAAGGCCAATAAATTATCGTTCAATCTTGAGAAAACCAACTATATGCTCTTTAGTAATATTATAAATGAACTTCCAGGAAATGTTATTTTTGAAAATTCTAGTGTTCAAAGAGTTTTAAGTACTAAATTTCTGGGGGTAATTATTGACGAAAATCTTTCTTGGAAGGAACACATAGATAATATTTGTAAAGTCATTTCAAGAAATATTGGTAGTATAAACAAAGTAAAATTTTACTTCCCGACCCGTATACTATTTAATCTTTATTCAACATTGGTCCTGCCACATTTAAACTATGGTATAATAGCATGGGGGAATTGTGCTGAATATCACCTGAATAGAATTTTATTACTTCAGAAAAAAGTTTTGCGCATCATTTGTCATTCGGATTTTCGTTGCCACACTGATGCACTTTTTTATAAATATAATATCCTGAAGATAGGCGATTTATATAATTACAATCTTGGAACGTTTATGTACAATTTAGATACAAATGATCTGCCAAAGGTTTTTTATACAATGTTTACAAAGAGTGTCAATATACATCATTATCCTACAAGGTCTGCCGGACTTTTTCACCTACCAAGAACAAGAACACTCCTTACGAACAAAACATTTATTTTTACGGGCTCAAAACTTTGGAACTCTCTTCCAGATTCAATTCGAAATAAACCCACACATTTTAGTTTTAGTAGAGGGTTCAAAAAAATTCTTATTCAAAAATATAAACCTCCAACTGCCAGGATCTAGGATGATCTCCAACATCTTCTCTGTCCACACCTTTTCTCTCTCTCCCTCTCTCTCTTTCTTCTCCTCTCTATCCCCTTCTCTTCATCTCTCTCTCCTTCCATGGTCTACCTTAATTGTGCAGTTTTGTCTTGTCTTGTCTTGTTTTGTTGGTTTTTGTCTTTGTCTTGTCCTGTCCAGCTTTGTCTTGTCTCGTCCAGCTTTGTCTTGTCCTGTCCAGCTTTCTCAGTTTTGCTATTTTATGTATCATAGAGTTTAATGTATTACATAGTTCAATTACAGTTTAAATTCCATTTATGAAAATTATTATAAAAAATTATTGATTTTATATTATATTTATTCCAGGAACCCACAAAAACAAGCTGTGCTTTCCAGTGGGTTCCCTTTTTCATTTCTGATTTTGTATTTTGCTTTACAATGTAAATTGCGTTGATATGGAATGAAAATAAACTCGAATCAAATCAAATAAAACATCAACTACAAGATAACTACAAGTTAACTTAAAGTTTTGAAACTACAAGCGAAACTTATAAAGTTTAGCTCCCTTCGTGTAAACCTGACTATTATTGTAGTCCTTTACAAGCAATTATAGGGTTGTTTTTCTTTCCGAGAACTTTTATTAATGACTTGTCGTCGTCATCATTCCACAGACGAAGTAGCGTAATGTCAACGAAGTAACTTGAAGTTTGTCATGTACATTGTCATTGGTCATGTTGGTTGAAAAGGGGATATTCGTTGATGTAATAGCCGTTTCGAGAAGTACATTACTCGCAAACTCATTTACGAAAATATCAAATGCAGAGGATGGAACGGGGATGGGGAGCGGTGGCGTATCCAGAAAATGACCCCCCCCAAAGAAAGAAAGAATATATATATATATTTACATACATATATATATATATATATGGCAGAATCCACCCCAGACAAGAGGTGGCATGTACTAGATTTGCAAAGGCAGCCTATGTGCCGTTGATTCACTGTATTTTTTTAAACGCTGGACGGGAGGACGCCTATACGCCTTATCCATCCTTTCCTGAATAAGCCACTCCGGAGAGATGGAGAGGGAGAGGGAGGGAGGGAGTCAGAGAGGGAGGGAGGTAGGAAGGCGAGAGAGAGGGAGGATGAGGCTAAGCTGGAGCAAGGTCTCTGTCGCAATCCAAGATAAAAATGTTATAAGTAGAGGGCGGTATACTATAAGATCAGCAGCTGTACATCAATGGTGGTGATCCTCGACACGAATAGTCGAGCACCAACACAGGATACAATATAAGATTTAAAAGTTTCATACAAAAAGAACCCTATATCCTGATATTCGATGAAGTCCAATTTCCTATAATGTCAGAGGCGTAGTAACGGAAGTACAGAGGCACGTGCCCCCTCCCCCACATCAAACGGCGATAAAGGTAGGTAGAAAAAAAAAAGAAAAAGAAAAGGAGAAGAAAATAAAGGTAGAGAAAGAAAGGAAAGAGAGGGAAAGAAACATGAAAAGAAGATGAGACAGTGTCCCTTTCCCATCCACCCATCTCTCGGTGGCTTTGGTCTCTAATGTTCCATTCACCTCATAAGTCCTTTGCCGCCCCCCCCCCCCCCCTCACACACGCAAATCAGTAACACTTGATAAGACACTTATCTTAGTGAGATTTGTCATCTCTACAATGACTGGAATACAAATGAATCATGGTCATGTGATTGTTATGTTTCTTATAATAACGATATCTAATATAATTCATAGCAACAAAAAAGAGGGTATGAAACAAATACAATACCCATAAGTTAAATATGGGCGGGTAAGTAACTTGGACCAAAAATGTTGGGATTATTCATTTAATTGCACTGCATCATTGTCTGTTCAAGACCACCTTCTATACTGAGCGACTGAAAATGTTAAAGAAATTTAGTTCTGACGAAATATATACCATTTGTCTAAAAAGTAGATCACGTCTAAAACCAGTTCACCACACGCCATTATTTTGTTCAACAAGACAATGGTTGAGGTGGGTTGGGATGTCATTTTTTGTTATTGGACTAGTTGTTGTTGTTCCCTACACAATGACTATAATCAAGCCTTCATGCATTATTTTGTTGACAATAGACCTATAGTAGTACTATTTGGTTATCCTCGATTCTCTGTTATCATCAATTATCCTCCATTCCATAGAGCTCCTGTCTTACCTTCTAAAATTGGGTTATAATTGGATCACCCATCTCGGCCGAAGACAACCAACCGAGAATAATATTAGCTGTCGACAATAATTTTAGCACTGCGGTTTTGACGTCATAAAATTGACAGCTTAGATACTCAATTACCATGCGTACTTATACCGATACTGCATATACTAATTACAATTACTGTAGAGACTCAGATGATGAAGAAAAAAAAACAGAAACGAGGAAAAGATTTGATTTGGGGAGGACCATGGAACGCACCATGGAACACACAGCAAAATAATCTGAAAGTAACAGCGAACTTGCTTTTCGCTTCTGCGCACTGCCATTCACCCAAATACGCGTCCGTGTCGAGTGCGAGCCAAGCGATCCGTCTGCTTGAGTGTTTTGGGATGATATTGCGTTCGATGGAAAGTCAATTTCGATTTTAGCAAGTACGTATTCGCCTATAAGTTTGTCTTTAAAATTGGAGAAAGGAAATTTCTACATTTAGGACAAAAAACCCGTACTTCTGAGAGGAAATACCTTTGGATTATTTTTTGCTATACACCTATTGCTGAAAGAACTGAATGAAGAGGAAGAGCACTATTGTCTAGTAGCAGACGGCATTGCTGAATCTGTCCCTGGAATCTGTCCTGAGAAGCTCCCCTCACAACGACATCCCCGGATCATTTCACTTAATCTGTCTTCCCACATCTAGGAAATTCAATAATGGATAATGCAAGCAGCGAAAGATAATATATATATATACTGTGACTGCTGAATAACGTCAACCTTTTCTGGTCTAATCTGAAAGTATAACAGCCAACATGTATCCTGTTTGCAAGATAAAGAGAATGGTAAGTTTCATTTGTGTGTGTGTGTGCACAATTACCAGATTACAGGGTTTAATAATTACAACTTATTTCCATCTGTTAAATAAAATTACCTGGGCTATGCAGCTGGAATGGTGGTTAATTCAGAGGTCTAATATTTCAGAATTCGATTTTTTTTTCACCAATTTTGTTATTTCTTTGGTTAATGATTTTTTAAAATTGTTTATCCCACAGCATTACGGGATTGCAAGTCATATAAACAGTTTGGTTGGACAAAAACTATGATGCTTTTAGGGTGTTCTCTCTTTGTTATTTCCGTTTGTTAGATAAGTAGCCTCTCTTTGAATATATAACAGGGGGTGGGATCCAGTGGCGTACCCAGGAGTGGTATCACATTTTATGGGGTCCAGATTTGTCTAATAAGCAAAAAAACAAAAAACAAAACAAAACAAAAAAGTCTAAAAGGGGGAAAAATCCATTTTTTCCTGTCAAAAGATGTCAGGGGACAGTCTGCCCCCTGCCCCCCCCCCCCCCCTTGGGTACGCTAGTAGTGGGATCCCCTCCAAAGGTGGAATGTATCTGGGCAGCCCCGCGAGGTGTAGACACACTGAAGTGTATGTGGTCACTGGCCCTTTGGATGGCGGAGAGGGAGGGGCGTTCCACTTCCCCATCCTCTGGTAGATATACGCCACCAGCCAACTTCGTTTTAGTCATTCTGATTTTTTTTTTTTAACGGAAGATTTAACCTAGCAGCCATGATCGTTTCATGTGCATAGCAATTTGAGTATTCGTAGAGCCCTGGGATGGGCTGTAGAAGGGTAGTACAATAGCTAGAGTGGGTGGTTGCAAAATTCGATCAACATGATCAAGGTCGGAAATAAGTTATTTTACCAGCAAGAAATGGAGCAACAAGTTCACACACTATTAATGCTCCTGGCTGAAGAATAGTTAAAAATGTACATGTGGTTTTTTTTTTTTTTTTTTTTTTTTGTATGAATAGAACTCGAATCCATATAGCCGTACAAAAAAAAAAGCATTCTAGAAGTTACTGAATTATTCTGATGACAAGTTTGTAAATTGTGCTGTCTTCCTTTTGTCGTATATATTTGGTCGAATCCTTTTTATAATTTCTTGTAGCTTTTTCCCTTTTCTTTGCAGTTTGCATCCGACTTACAGTCGACAATTTTTCTTTGCCATTGCCTGTGACATCATTAACACATTTAAACATAAGATAATGTTTGGTCTTTCCATGGAGTAAAACACGACTGTGTGAAATGACTTCATCCCGCAAGAACGTGACTTCTGCTCTTAACCGTAAACCTTGTCGAAATTCCAACCTTGTCACAACTTACAGTTAAGCATGCAAAGTAAACTGTGAAAAAATAATATCTTTGGGGATGATGTCGCAGTTGTGAAATAGCTAGAAACACTCTATGCGCACGTTTCTATAATCACTTGGAAGTGGAAGTTTTAATGCTAATATCATTAATAGTCATAAGCAAAAGTAACAGCTGGTATCCAACTTCAAATCCACTGATCCCTCATTCTGAAGTTTAATCCTTCTGACAGCTTAATCACATACTTCATATACTCCACGTTTGTTCACGACGATGCCTAGGGGCTATGAAACAGAAAAGAATGTGAAAAAAAAGTGTATCAAGATCATGATCTTAACTCTATGCTTTATCCATATATTAAATCCCAGGTTGCGGATGGCAATGATCATTTTGATACACATAAGTTGATGTAAAGAATGTCATGTTATTAAGTTATATTAGGGAGTAACATAGAAAGATATAGATGAATGGATTGTGCGAGAAGGAAGAAGTCGGGTAGTAAGGAGGGGGAGAGGGGCCAAGGGGGTTGAAGTGAAAGTGAGAGGAGAAAAAAGGAGAGAAAGAGGGGAGAGAAGGGAGGTATAGAGAAGATAGAAGAGAAAACGGAGGAGGAAAAGCAGGTTGAAAGATGAAGCTGTTCAGACGCGTAATCCATCATGAGGGATCGATGTTTAGACAAACTGTGCCACATCAGATACTATTTCGAATGGCAATCCCCATCGATATATTATTCGAAATATTAATATCTCCCAGATGTTTTGGTCAGTCACGGTCATAACAGAAACGCTGGATAAAGTCCACCGAACAACATACGACCCGACTGAGATGCGATCTCTCTTTGAGACGGGTATTCAGTCGGAATGTACGATGCCCTAGTAACAGGGTTTGGATACCAGATGGATGCGTCGTTTAGATCAGGCCCAGCCTAGGATGATGAACTTGTAAGATGATAACTGTATCATCTCGTATTGCAATCACAAGCTAGAAGTTTATTTAAAAAATGTTATGACTAAAAAAGCAAGTAGAAGATAAATAAACTAAACAATACACATCACAGCTTTCTCAAGTCCTCCGGGACGAAACGATAAGATCCGTAACCTATGACGTGGTCATGGGGGCAAAATGAATGTGGAAGAAGAGAGAGAAGGAGAGAAAGAAAAGGAAAATAAGGGAGAGGAGAAAAACGAGAGCTAGAACATCACATTTCATCTTCTTTGTAAGACCAATACCCCCCCCCCCCCCCCCCCCGCATGACTGAACCTACGCTACACCACCGATGCCTTGATGTAAACACCATCGTAAAGCTTTACTTTATAGTTGTTCTATCGTGTAGAGCACGTCTTACCAATTACCCCTAGAGCTGTATGCAGGTCAAGTTTACCGTCTAACGTTTCAGAAACAATTCTCTTCCTGTCTGTGAATGACCTCTAGGTGGAAAGCGAAATATTGCAATCCTTAGGTCTCTTGACATGTTAAGTGCGTGATTATGTGAAGAAGCAAGTGTTAGGAGAGTAAAGAGTTATTGTACCGCCATCAGAGCCCCCATGAGACGAGGAGGGTGGGGGGGGGGGGGGATAGATGATACACCATTTCATCTCCTAGTTTTGGAGCTTGAATCCATGAAACATTTTGAGCTTTCAGAAAAAAGTATAAGGAACACAATCTACTGGAAATCGTGTTCTGGAATTCCCGTTACATATGTTGGGGGGGGGGGGGGAGGGGGGCTTCAAATCATTCAATTTTTTTTTCAAGCCAAGTACTGCCTTAGTTTAAACAGTTGTTTTTTTTTGGTTTTTTTTAAGTAAATGAAATTTTTCAAAATTCATAGAATTCTTTTATTGAAAAGGATAGGCACTATGATGTTACTACCTTAAAAAATTTACATATATTTCGCAAAAGTTTTACCAACTGCAGATATCAGTTATCTCAAGTATTTCATATATTGCTACATGATTTCACTTTTTAAAAAAAATAGTTGACCCATTTTGATTTCTTATTTCGAAGCTATGCATATAACCACAATACCGCTTGTAATGTAAGGTACATGTGCAATGTATATCATGTATATTTAACCTGAAAGTCGTACCAAGGAGTTATGTGCTAACTCCTTGGTCCGACCAATATCCCCTTCACCATCATCCTAACTGTTTTATAAATATAGACAAATCCTCTTTGCACTTCTGAGCCTGTACACTTATTTCTTTGTATATGAGTAATTTCATCGTTGACACATTTTACAATATAGGATTTGAACAGGATCTTGTTTCGTCATGGGAGAAGTACGTGATATGTTGAAGATGAGAACTCCCAAGCAACTAGATCAACACTTCTAAGTGATAAAACAAACATCACCATCTCAGAAGAGGAATGCCCACGGATTGTCTTACAAATTGAATATCCTAAACGGGGATGACAAATAAACTATGAATTTATTATCTGTACCAGCTGTTTCAAGTGTCTGCTTTTCTTTTTCCCAATTTCTACGTTTGATTTTCTAGCTTGTATTATAATTCAATTCAATTCAATTCAAATTAAAATTTATATTCTTCCATTGATTTTGACAACATTCAACATCTGTTCAAATAGTACAATCCACATGCATATAAAGTAGTATCAGTACAATCAAGAACTTGCAAAATTATAAGGAAGAAGGCGTAATCCTTTGCACAATATTTTGTAGAGATTATGTAATCATCCTTGTCAGAGATTTTTTTAGACTTGCCCCCCTCCCTCCCCCAGTAACGAATTGGTGCCACTCCTATGACTCCTATGATGATCAATATCACCCCTATGATACTTTTGGACGGGAGATGCTGAATGTACATTTGAATTTTCTCGCCCAGCACCCCCCCCCCCAAAAAAAAAAAACTTGCAGAAGTGAAGGGCAGAAGGAGGAGGGGGATACGCTCATGCCCCATCCCCTGTTAGCACCAATGCCTTGCCCTGGCCCTCCAGCCATTCCTCAAGTTTTATGGAAGTGTTATATTTCTATGATATTACAGGGAAGAAATAAATTGAAAGCACGTTTCAGTAATCATTTTTAGAATTTTCTCCTAAGATTAAATAAATTTTGTTTTCTCTGCATTCCAAGATGCCTGAAGGGGTGCTTTGACTGAAGAAAATAAAAAGCATCACAGAAAGTTATTTTTTAAGAAGAGGAAGCTCGAAGTTTAAAAGGCCAGGAAAATCTTACTACACTATTCACTGTGAAAAATTTTGCCGTGTTTTCACGGGAAATTTCCTGGCAGTCAGGATGCCGGGAATGTCCGTTTTTCCACAGTTTTTTTTTTTACCGGAAATTAGCATATATTTACAATCGCCCGACATAAAATTACAGTCTTTTTCCTGTAAAACAACAGCAAGTTTGTTTGGCGATTGTAAATATATGCTGATTTCCGGTAAAAAACAAACAAACCCAAACTTGCTGTTGTTTTACAGGAAAAAGACTGTAAAATTGAAATAACGGCAATAACTTGTCATTTCAAGGGCCAAAAAACCTTAAGTTCTACAGTTATTTTTTACAGTGTACAGTTCAAAAGTTGTATTGAGGGTAGAACAAAAATTCACTATCCATCAATTTAACGCGATGGTAAATCAAGTGTACCAGTATTTGATCATATTCATTTAGTTCTTAACACAAATTTATGGACCAGGAGAAATACATTTTAACACAATACATGAAAATAGGAACGGTGGCAAACAAAAAGAGCTACCCTACTTAGATATGGAGGTTAATTATTCCTTCATGATAACAAAAATATGGATTATTTTCCTTCATAATCATTTAAAGCGGTCAGCACTTTTTCATCGTTTTTAGTCAATGTCATTGAGATTTATTTTTTTGAAGTCCCTCGAAGTACTTTCCTTAAGCTGTTGTGACTAGGTATCATGACCGAGTTTACCCACATGACCTTCCCTATGGCTTGCATACTCTGACAGAAGAAAGAGCGGGATTGTAGTTCAATCTCGGACTATTGAAATTATGGAATGCCAGGAAAATTATTGGTACTAAAGTCCGACGTCAAAGTTCAGATGTAATTGGATTTTAAGATTTGCACTCAGTCAGAACCAAACAGAATTCTAAGATGATTGTTTCTTGTACAGCAAAATTCTATTCGTCCATTAATTTCTTGAATATATGACAACAAATTACAGTCTATGATTTTAGGGTCATTTTGTTTTGTTATGTTATAATGTTTTTGTTACGATAATTATTTAGGATACGTCTTATTATATAATCCTTAAATTTGTTCAATCAGCATGATCAGAGATAAATATACAGAGCCCAGGCGCGTAGCCAGGGGTAGGGCGGTGGGGGTGGTCGCCCCCCCCCAAAAAAAAGCCAACTAAAAAAGAAAAAAAGGGGGAGAGCGAAAAAGCGGGGGAAGTGAGAGAAAAAAGGGACAAAAGGGCGCTCCGAGCCGCTATCTTTCTCTCAAATTTGCTTTAAAACGTCGAAGTTTTCGCGCTTCGCGCGGGAAGGGGGACACTCCCTTTCCCTGCACCCACCCCCTGGGGGGGGGGGGGGGGCACGCTTCGCATGTCCACCACCAATTTCACAATTTCGTGCTCACAACCGCCCCCTAGAATTAAATCCTGGCTACGCGGTTGACAAAGCCGCAATCCTCGCTTCACTGGGACGGAACATGATGTTGCTGCGAAAGAATAGACTAGTAAACTAACACAGTCCTAGGCATCGACATGCTGAGGAGATGCATACTTATGGCTGTGCAGACATGTGTTTTTAAGGAATACTAAGTCTGAAAAAATGAAGACAACAGATTATAAAAGATCACTATCTAGAAGTATTTATAGACTTTTTAGCAGTATATTCTGCGTTGTATATGTCATTTATTTCTTCCTCTGACCTCCCCATCCAAGGGAATCCAGTTTACTGCTGACAGAGTTACAAGGTCCATAGGAGGACACAAACTCTAATATTATCATCTTACATTTTTTTATCAGACGACCGAGATCACAATCTCAAAGCATGGGGGGGGGGGGGGGTAGTTGTGGCGAAAAACAAAATTTCACCAGCCCTCCAAAAGTCTCTCAGTGGGGGTGGGAGGGGGGGGTATCAGATTTTATGGGGTCCAGTTTTCCTCCATAATGCTCTGACAAGCAAAAAAAAAGGGGGTTATCAGTTCTATAAGAGGGTGCTCAATTTTTGTTGTCAAAAGTTGTCAGGGGCAGTCTGCCCCCCCCCCTGCCCGCCCCTTGACTGCTCTAGTGGCTAAGGCTATTCTAAATGATACGAAATTAAAAAAAAAATTATTTTAGGGCCTAAAATCAGCAAAAGAATTAAATTATAAAAAACGAATGATCGATATGGTTGTTGTTGGCTTTTAGTAGATGGGACTCTTGGCGGCTCTTGGCGGCGTTTGGTAAATCGATTACCGTGTCTTGGTATCCTCTTGGCTGCTGTTGGATGCTATTGGTGGCTTTTAGTAGGATTCAATCATTTATTCATTCGTTCTTTTATTCATTCATTCATTCATTCATTCACTCATCCATCCATTCATTCATCCATCCATGCATTCATTTATCCATTCACCATGCACTATTTCTATAATAGTGCATTGGCATGCATAATACATTACATGGTGAGTTACATACTAATGTCAGACTCTATTATGAAATATGTAAATTGTTTGAAACTCATCTCTACCACACCTCCAACATTGATGCATAATGATAATGACAATGAGTGTTTAACGGTTCTCTACCCCACCCCCCTTCTCTCTCTCTCTCTCTCTCCCTGTCTCTCTCTCTCTCTCTCTCCACTTACAGTTTCGTGGTTGGACTCGATGTTTCAGATTAGGTCTTATCGGAATCGTCTTCCTGCTCTGGTTAACTCTTCGACCACATCAGACGAGATCGTATAAAGGTCTCGATGTCTGGCTTGACCAACAACAAGCTAAGAAAATTTTCGGTAAGCCATCGAAGAAGGACAATGGAATTCATGAAAATGATGTATGCCATATGGAATGAAGAAGTAGTTATGAATTAACAGTCAAACATGATTTTTAAAAAAAGGAACAGGCCAAATGAAACGAACGTCATTTGCAGACTGTCTAGCTGTTATTCTTTTAACATGTATAATAATTTTTGTATCAAATTAATATTAGTATATTAATGAGTTTCCGGCATGTCTTTGAAATATTTTGAGATTCAATTTCCATTAGCATGATTAGGGCCCTACATGCAACTCACATCAATTGTATTCGCAAAATAATACGACACGTAATGATTTTTTTTTTCCTTAAAAAAAAAACTTTCCCCAGTAGTTAACATCGCCTTGGCATACCAGTTATGAAGTCAGATGTATTCTAAAATTGAGTAGAGAAGTGCGTTAATAGGTGAAAGTAAATGTAACTTATAACAACAGAAATGAATAGACGAAGTTAAATTCTCAGGCAGTGATGAACACGAGCAAGGTTATCAAAATAGATGGAAATCGTATAGTTTCGCATCCCCAAAATTCACAAATAAACAACGCTATCAAAGAATGATAGGGAGGGGGTCAAACCAGAAGTTCATGTTCGGAACTTGAAGACATGAAATGTAGTCCGCGACAGGAAGAATGTCATGCTCATTCTTGTCATGTACAAGGACTAGTAACTCAGTCAGCGGTTCTATCTCCTAGACAACCAAATAAATAAGACGAGGAACACAAATCAAATCAACGATCCATCTACTTTCTACTTTACTGCAGCCTAGACATTGTATAAACACTGTGATAGATCGTTTAGGTGCTGCACAAACTCAACAATAAACAGAAAAGACATTGGTAGCTATCGTGATTTAAGATACTTCTATTCGTGATGACATGAACTTAAAGGATTATGGACAGGTCCATTTTGTCCCTTACTGCCATACGTTACCGATGACATCAAAGAATTTACTACATTTGTTGACTTTACTATTAAGATGATAGCCCACATATAGCTGGGATCAGGCAAAACATCAAGGAAATTATTTATTTCAGGTTAAATTTGTTTACTATTCTATACGATATTTGGTAACGTTTGAGACTTAAAGGAGAATGAAACCCTGGGGAAATATCCATTTTAATGAAAAGAGAGGATAGAGAAAAGCAATTTTTAAAAAGTTCCATCGAAATCGGTTACGAAATGAAAAAAAAAATGAAAGTTTAAAAAGTCTCAATTTACTTTCTATGGCGATCCTCAAATTGGCAATGTTGCTTCAAAAATGGCAGGTTTAGTAGCACAACTCTCAATATATTTTGTACACAAAATTTCATATTTTCTCCATTATCTCTTAAGATGCTGCTTGTCTTTTTGTGAACTCAACATATGTTGTGTCGAATACATTTTCCCATGATATATCTTGAGCTAAGAAGGAGACAAGCTGCACCTTGAGAGATAATGGGGAAAATATGAAATTTTGTGTACAAAACATATGGAGAGTAAATTGAAACTTTTCAAACTTTCATAACTTTCTCATTTCATTACCGATTTTGATGGAACTTTTTTTAAATTGCTTCTCTCTATCCTCTCTTTTCATTAAAATTGATTTTTTCCCCCCCAGGCTTTCATTCTTCTTTAACATGACCAAATACCTTGCACTTGCCAATATTATTTGGAGTCCAGATAATAAAATGGAGAAAGAAACTCTTGAACCCATTCTGAAGCGTTGATCGTTTGGTTAATTAGAATTTTAATTATGCTATTAGGGTTTTTGTCTGGCAGAATGATTTACTGAAACCTGCTTAAACTTGTAGAAACGATACTGAAAAGCAACATTGTCATGATGGAAGATATCATAATTTTGTGTCAAGCATGCACGATTTCATCACCTGTGTAATTTTCGTTTGGCATTTCATAGCTTCTAATATTCTATATAATTTATGTTTTAGTCATTTTCTGAACCCAATATTTCTTTTTAGGGGGTAAAGATGTTTAATGTAGAAAAATACATAAATGTGCAGGGAGAAGGTCCTTTTTTAAGTAGAAAATTTAACACTGTTATTGATCTATTTCACTTTCTCTTTATTAGGTGTGAACGTTCCTTACTATTTCATTCAAAACGACAACCCATCCGCACCTTCAGCGAATGCACAGACAAGACATCTTTCTACGAGATCTCGTCTGCAGTTATCTCGCACATCACGTTATTTAAATATCTCATTTTCCGCTCCTGCGGGGGTAAGTAAATAAGTAAAATATTGTCATTAAAAAAACAGAAAAGATAACATAGAGAAATACGTTCAGATAGCACATGCAAAATTTTGTTGATAATTGGTTTCACAGGAGTACTACTTGCAGATTATCGTAGGTCTTTTATCTATAGGACTTGAATATTTTTGAGGATAAAATTAATGCGTTACCCAAGGCCAAAGTCATATTCATAGCACCTGGGTTTGAATCTTTGAAATCATCGTCTTAACCCTAAAATGACATTTGTTTGTGTATCGAGGTGTTGGTTGTAGGTCTTTTATCCAAAGGACTTAAGTAATTAAGGTTTAAAGCTTTATCCAAAGTCACATGGGTTTGAACTCTCGACCTAGCAGTTCCTAAACCACCGTTCTTACCACTGAACTATTGCACCCCTTGTCTACTCTCTTTGATTGAAATTGGTCCAAGGTGAATGGTGTCTTTATATCATCATCGTCTTGAAGTGGCATTTGTTTGTGTCTCGAGGTGTTGGGTTTGCCTTGACATTCACGGAGTTCACGAGGTTAGAGAGGAATGCTGGAGCATAAACTCGGAAGTAAATCAGATGGATGAAAGGAAAACATTCAATGGGCTGAAATTTCATCCTTGGTACCCAGATTCAAAGCTTCATAAAATAACCTGAGGCTGTAGTATCACATACATTGAGAGCTGTGAGAGAGCTGATGATGCGGGTTTTCAACAAGACTATAGTGCATGACAGTTTTAAAGAGCAGATTTTGAAAAATACAGTCATGACAGTTGTAACAAATTGCAGTTTACTACAAAAAAAACATCTGCAACACACTTTTTCATCTAAACAACCTAATAAATAAAGGTGCTATGAAAGTGGCTAAATTGCAGATGTTATTTGCCTTAATTTGATAAGTTTTGATCATTTAGCTCATTTTTTTTTTTTTTTTGAATGTCACAAAATCTCACCACAACAGTATGTCCATGTTGCTTCTATCGCTCAGTATGACAGGGTTTAGATCTACTCTGTCATCTACGAGTCACACCTTCCGTAGATCACCAATTTTCTAACTTGAGTGGATCAGCCGTCTTTCGAACACTGATATACAGAGAGTAGGAGTCGGAGTATGGAACGATTGTTTTTAGGCTCCCGCGTTAATATTTTTTCATAAATAGATATGGTCAGAACTAAACGTCTATCATAAATTGTCTTTACTTCTTTCACTTCATTAGAAGGGAAAAGTCAAATAAAAGCTAGAATGGTCTATAGTAGGTTAATTGAAATGTGTTGGAGAATATGAAAATAAATTTATATTACGTCAAAGGCTTGGATCGATACAGGTAAGGTTAAGTTTCCACTTTGGTCTCAGACCTCGACGTCTTCTACTTTGTCTATTAGTATCACCTTCATTACCCTCGTTTATCCATATTCCCATTAGATTTATACGCCTGAAGCAGCAGTTGTCATCATGGCTATTGTATCAAGCCGGATCTATCGCATGTATTTCAAGTGGACAAACTGATATTATATAGAAATCACTAGTCGGACAACTCACCAATTTAACAGACATGCATATTCTGTAACGTTCAAATAAACTTGAAAAACAGAATGTCTTCTCACTTTAATTTACTAATGTACTGTGTACTGCCAAATGTGTGGTTGCTGTTCTATTAACTATCTGTCATCGGATAGACCTGTACCATCGCTTGTCAAGTGCACACAGCTCCGTCTGGTGATCGAAAAGTCATAGCCTCTTCCTCATATCATTAAAGAGTCCTTTGCACTTGTTCTCTGTCTGTTCAGAATTTCTTTCTAGCATGACTGATTCTCAGGCATATCTAACTGTCATTTATAACATTATTTCCCCGCATTTCGCCCTACCCGAATATAGATAGAGGCATTCATTAATGAGATTATCGATGTCAAAACTACGTTAAAAAAATGTCGTCAACCAGGGAAGCTACTTGGGAGAAAATAATATCTACACAACGGAGCACAAGGCTTTCTCGTTACGCGCTATCTCTCCTCTCAATTAATCTTCCTTATGACCTTATCCAATTTCCCGTTGCACTTCTTTTCATCTATTCCCACCCGTCCACCGCCATGACGGTATCTATTCCACCACATATATGAAATCTTTTTTGATTTGAACGTCATTTTCCCACCTGCTGAAAGGCAGAAGGTTCCATCTATCATCAGGTTCAAGATGCATCAGGTAGTGGGGGTCTACCTATGGGGTCTACCCTACAGTTCACCCCCTTCATTAGGAGTGTGAAACCCTTGTGACCTGACGCTTAATACTCCATCAAATCCACTGTCAAGGTTAGATTTCAAGAAGACAGGTAAAGGTGAGAACAGAATATGACCTCCAATACTTTCTACGGGTTGGTGCCTCTCAATTCAGCTCCATTTCTGCTAACAGTGACAGGATGAAAACCACGTGAATATTGATATCCAGACATTTTCATGGATTATTCGTAATATAACATTTTTGATGCGCCAACCCATGCGTAAGCAGGGTCTTTTTTCAACTTTTAACTCCCAGGCGACTGCTATGAAATGAGTAACCCTGAACGTGATGATGTCATATATGCATCTAATTGATGTTCGACGCTCCTTTCTGCTGTCAGTTGGTATCGAAAGAAGTTGATACTTGTGCAGTGGCGTATCCATAAATCCATGGGTAAAGACCAATTGCAAGTTGCATTGGGGTTTTACTGTGTTCTTCAAACTGGGGGGGGGGGGGGGGGGGGGGGGCTTACGCGGGTTTTACCCATGTAGTCTATAGGAGTGTTACATGCAATCAACACCTGAGAGAATTAGCCCTGACCTACTTTCTTAACAATTCTTGGGCCGATGTCCTGTGTAGGGTCATTCCAGTATAGCTGGTCATTCAGATCTGGGCGTCGTCATCTCGTAGCTAAATGTCAGAATGCTCAGAAAGAAAGAAGTACCATTAATAATCATGAAATGGTGGTGCAATGTGTGGGCCTACTCCTGCTTAATTGTCATTTTAGAGAAACACTTGGATTTGTGAAATCATGGGAAGAGATGGGGCGTTATTAATTTCGATTTGAAAACCATTTGTACTATAAAGGGTTACTGTAATGTTATTTTTCTCAGGTGTGTGTTCACTGTTCACTTGGAATGGGGTCAAACTTTTTGAAGAGTTTCTAGCTCTGTCTGTTTTCATACAAATTATTGTTCTTGTTCAAAACTCTTCTCGCCTGCAGAAGATATTTTCATGTTATCAATAGAAGACCTAAACATTAGGTAAATATACATTCATTGTTAATTCTAAATACTTCTCATCACTTTTTGTTTATGTGTTACTGTATGAATTAATCGTTATTAATAGTTAAATATTACTAAGTTTAGTTTAAGTGGCCAGTTAGGTGCCTTATAACTGAATATCTGACCGTCAGAATACTCATGACTTTCAACTGTCTCAAATTGCAGATATAGACCTGGAGCATTGCGAAAAATAAACAGAAGACCGAGCCCTTGCAACTGATGAAATGCCATATGTCTCCAGTATTTATTATCACATGATTAATGTTTATATGAAACCACATGAGTAACATTTACGATATTATTCTCACAGCATGACGGTAATACCATGCTGTTTAGACTTGAGCTGATGCTATTCACAACCAGAATAAGGCTAATTCTATTTCAATGTGAAATAGGCATTTTAGGTTTAGATAGGTTCAAGTAAAATAGTCGGGTATATTTTCATTTTGATGGTTATTGATTAGAAATTAATGAACTCTTACCAATGAAATGGGCAACTTTCTTTAAATATGATAGCCCTGATAGTAGGGACTAGGGTTTAAATTCATATTTCTCGTAACGAGATATTTATGAGATGTAACTCCACAGGGAGCCAAATAATTGAAATCATTTTGGCTGGGGTCAGAGGAAAAGGTTAAATGCCTTACTGAGACAATCCTTGATGTATTGTTCTAATGTTCCTCAAATATAAAACAGCATCTTGATTATGATACCAATACGGAACTATGGAACAATAAGGAGAGAGAGAAAGGCCTGGCAGCTATCTATCTGGATCTTAGATCGGTTAATGTGTTCATGATGTCAATTTAGGAAGCTGAAACGAATGATGTAGATGTATATACATTACAAATCTGGTGATTTCTGCGCTCGAATGTTCTTCGTATTTAGCTAAAGCCTCTTAAAAATTAGTTTTCAACATTGATATATTATTATTCGAGTATGTATGGGGTAAATGTAATTATTAACAGATCCATTAACATCCTCAACATACTGTAAGACCATGCACGCCGTCTTGCCTGAAGCTGAAGATTTTTAGGCTAGTCATGTCGTTTGATCTAGGTGGACTGCATGCCTTTAATTGTGCAGCCTGAGTGAATGTTACCTGCAAACATTGAACCGAATCACATACCTTCTCATATCGCCGACCAGAAATCTAATTTCGCAAGGATAATTTTACCTCGAGTTAGGGAAGTCAATCAATTTGCACAAACATTACAAACACGTCCAATCTTTTGTGTAAGCTATATTACTGATGTAAAGCCAGGGCAATGCACCATCTTGAATTTGAATCAAGAAAAGCCGAAGTAATTTCCTCCATGAGGCCCAGATGATTGACTTATTACTTTATGCATATATTCATGCTATAGAACTTGCAGAAGGGTGTGGATTTTGTAATCATATCCAATTTGCTTCAAAAGCTACCGAGGGTGTAATAACAGATTAGACAAACTGGGTAGGCTTTTGCTGTTACCCCCCTCCCTCGACACTACAACGTTTAAGGATCTTCAGAAGTAGTCAGTGCATCACGTCTATTTTGTATGAATCTGCGTTCTTTACAATATCTTGGAGTATATCCCTGTTGATAGGAAGATGACTCTGAGAAACCTCGGTTCGAAACTGAGTCATCTCTTTTGGTTGGTGATGTTACATGTCGATCCCAAGACGTAAATAATCATATCTAGTTGAATATATACGACTGTAAAAAAAAAAAAAAAAAAGAAGAAGAAGAAGCTAATTACAAACACACACATACACTTTTACATGATTTCATCTACCATAACTATTTTGTAATGGCTGTACCGTAATATTTATTTCTAAATTGTTGGTATATTATTTATTCATATGGTGACCTGCATGTAGGCCTAAATCCAGGCACAAAGCAGGGGCCGCGGAGCGTTTTTGAAAGTGTGTGTGTGGGGTGGGGGCTGATTTGATTTCACTCATTAATGACAATTTTCGAACCTTTTATGAAATGTGTCTACTCAAAAAAGTTGGGGGGGGGGGCTACACAGCCCCCCCCCTCCCGGTTCCGCGGCCCATCATGCAAAGCTTGCAATGTGTTGACGCTTTGATGATTTGATAGAACATGGTTACGTGCATCATGATGATTTTTATTTATTTTAAAAATTGACGATTGTTCTCCTATACGTCAAAATTTGTCAACATTGCATACTTTATAATTCACCACTGTTTACTCAGCATTTGGCATGTTTTGTGCAGTAACGATAAGGAATGCTACATGATGAATAGCAGTATCAACATGAAAAACATGTTATTCAAATCATTATAGCAATTTCTTCAAAAAATATCATGATCGGCAGTATGTACAATGAGAAGACATAACAAAGGTTTACAGTATTAAACATTTACCCGTCAATATTCCCGACAAATATCCCCAACAAACTTGACAATCATTTTAGACACGTTAACCCCAAACGTTTGGGAATGCTAACTATGTTGACGGTTCATGTCGCGCTATACATCATTCTCACATCTACTCGTTATTTATATGATTGATTAGAGAGAGGTTGGAGTGACACACTAATGTTTATGAAGCAAATGTTTATCCTTTAGCCCACTACTCTCAGTCTAGGGGTAAATATGAGTGTGTTATAATAAGAACATTAACCCATGTTGACTCTCTCGAACAAACTGAAGGAATTCATCGTTTAATTTGCTTTCATGAAGATCGTGATTGACGGAGGGGGAAGAGATGTGGTGAGGGTCACTTTCTATTTATTTTTCGCTACGATAATCTATTAATAATTGGGTATTATTTACCCAGGGTAGCTACATCAGTATTAATACTGCTCTTCCAGCGGGCAATGCAATTATTATTACCCCAGCATTGCCAGGTATCCATTTACACATGGGTTGAGAGGGTCAAATATGGGCAAAACACCTTGTCCAAGGATGTAAGCACCCAGCGAGGATCGAACCCAGGACCTCTCACTTGGGAGACAAAAGCCTTCACTAATATACCACAGTTTCTGTGATATGGAATGGAACTGACAGATTTGTTTGGACTTTGCAATATTTTATAAATATTATGAAGATAATCCAACAAAACCGATTGACTTATTATTCTACCCGACTTTCTGTATAAGCAACCAAGGGACCTAAAGTTTTAAGCTCTATCTGAGAGACTTCGTAATTGGGGATAAATGCTTTACCACAGGCAACTTAGGACAATATTTTGAGTCCAGGGTCCCGTCTTTAAATATAAAGAGTTGCGATTGATTCGAATTGATCGCAACTTAAAACCAATCGCAACTGTGTACTTAAAAGATGGGAGTTGTGATTTCAAGTTGCGATCGATTCAAATCAATCGCAACTCTTTATAAGACGGGCCATGTAGGAACTTCAGGTTATGAAAACACTGCTATACCACTGACCTACATACTGCACCTTCTCTTGATATTCGAAGAACCTGCACAATGTCACGTATATCATGTACATAGGTTAATTCAGTTTTCCTGAAAGCTTCCTTGAAATGCAATTGTTTTTGTTACCATTGTCAAATTTGAAGTCCTTCGGATATAAATGAAAATGATAGATCGTAAATATCCCATTGATTTTGTTGTTCAGACCTTTTGTTCAATATGTAATGAAGAAAGTGCTGAAACTCTTAATGCTTCATGCATATGGGGAAAATGCAATCGTTGGTGGTGTGTATTAGTTCACATTCTCACTTATTTGCCACTGTACTGCCTGTTGAACCACAGTTTTCATATTAAATTTTCTTTCTTTCTTTCTTGGCATGGTTAAGACGAACAGTTTCGATTCAATTATTGTTTCTTGTTTGTTATTTTTAACGTCACTTTAGATCTGAAAGGGAAATCGTTTGATCGCTCAGATCTGTAATCGACCCCTAGGATGCAATTAATATTTACTCCATTAAGAAATATAAGTTAATCTTCCGAAGCTTGTACTGTCCAAATTGGAAAAGATGAAATGTTTTTACAAGCCGGACGCCTGTAAGGCAGGCGGCTTTATGATCATAGCTAGCTGATGAACTTGACGCATGGAAACATCTCATTTCCCGCTCAAACCGGGTCGTCTGCTGTCTGTTTCCTCTCTTACGAATCGAAGATGTCGTCTGGTGGGTGAGAGTGGGGTCACGCCATTTCACACTCTAACGTCTTGAGGATTGAATATGAAACAGATACACAGTTTAAAGGAAGGGGAAATTATTTTGTTCAGACTTGTGTTATATTGTCCTCATCCGAATGGGGTTTTAATTGGTGTTGTTGATGGATACCTTTCCCATTGTTGGCTGCTCAACATTCAGACTTGCCTTTATGATTTCCGAGTTGTTAATAATGGAAATTATCGAGGATATTATTAACTCTAATAATAATTGTTTTATTCCCTTAGAAATTCGCTTGACAATTTCATGTAAATCTCACTGAAGGAGATGTTCATAGATTCATTCCATATTTGTTATTCATGTATACTGTTTCCTTTTGAAAGATATTATGACGGAGGAGGACTTCAATATGCAGAATTTAGAATGTCAGTAATAAACCACAACTTACAATGAAATAAAGAAATCCCGAGCAAATAACATGAAAGATGAACAAAATTTATAAGTCATGCACGTAGGAGTCCCATCTGGAGCGTCCAGGCATCAGTATCATTGTCAGCAAATGATATATTCATGACTTTTCTATATAGACCTAATCACTGAAGATTAAAATTCATGAATCACAGATGAATAACCATGATAACGACGCCTTTGATTATCTTAATTTTTACGTTTTTACTGACAATACCTAAAAAAGCATTTTGTGGGAAATTATTCGGTTTTGTTATAAACTATATGCTTTGACTATCTCCTTTTCTTTACGTAGTATCATTACTCGATTGAAGATGTAACAACGAGTAACCCAAACCTTGTGGGTTATCCTCTCTTTAGTATACCATCCAAGGGGAGAGTACCATCAAGACATACAGGTGAGATCATCCAATTCATTACATAACATTTCAAAATCAACCTGGTTGATAATTTCTATTTGTTTTCAGTTTACAGAGGATTGTGATATACAGTGCGTCCCAGAAAAAACGAAACCCTAAAATAAAGGGTTGTTGTGACAACAATATGTGCTCTTTGACAATAATTATCTATTTTCCATAAACTAGAAGTATTATGCTTTTGAATGATACATTGATGGCATCCATCCGTATACATGCTTTACCGAGCAGCAGCATTTTGAAAATGACATGTAAACACTCAGTTATGCCGGATTTGGGTAAAACGTACGAGACGGAAGGCTGGGGCCTGAAGCTCCCCCCCCCCCCCTCCCCCACCCGAGAATTTTGAAGACAAAAAATTCAGGCATCCGTCACCTCAAATAAAGGCAACGAGGTGCCAGGATATGTCATTTTTAAACCCTGTCTAGTGTATTTTATTGACGAAATAAAATTTTTACCACAATAAAGAGTCTTTTAAAAATCAGTTTTTTCCGTTTTCCAGTATTTAGTGTTGAGTTTCCTTGCACTGGGAAAGAAGCAGGCTCAGCTGTGCTCAGTTTTCGTCTTCGATTTCAAACAGAGAACTACGATGGCCAAGATATCAAAGCATCACCACTGTACTTCCAAATAGAGAAAGAATGTAGCAAATGTGAGTATGGTCCAATGTGAATTTGAAAGAAAATCAATTCCATTCAATTCAATTAAATTTGAATATATAGGTCATGCAAAAAAATAAACATGCATGTGGCATTAAAAAAATAATTCTCCGACTGTTTCTGCATATACACAGAACATCACTTTAAATTATATTAATATGATGATAATAATGCAACAATATCACAGTGTATGTAGGACATAAACAAATGATTTTGACATAATGATCAACATAATGAATCGACAAAATAATAAATTGATAGTATTCAATGCTTTGTAGACCAATAATTTTGTGTAATGCTTACATAATATAAAATAACACAGTTTCAATCCCATTAAAGTTTGAGGAAATGTCATGTATTCATTTTCTCAATAAGAAAGGCTTGAGTGAATAAATGAGCAAAATGATATTGCAGACTCAGCACATTTTTTTTAACAAAGTAAACGTGTGATAAGTGTTGGGATTGCATAAAGTGCTTTAGAAAATTATTGCATTGCAGGGTACAAAACTGATCTACATGCAGGAAAATCAAGAAAGTTTGCTTCGATTTATACATTATTAAGAAGACGGCAATAGACAGATGCATCATACACTCTTGAATCATTATGATATTCAATGTAGCATGTAAAAAAAATTAGGAACACTGCGAAATGATACTAATTTTTTTTCCTTTCCCCACTTCAGACTGCATTTATATTCAAGATAAAATGAGATACAACTGTCACTGTTAATTAAGGATAAAGTCACGATATCACAGTTAATGGATTAAATTTCCTCCAGGGACGGAATTCGTATGATCTGGTGACAAAGAGATGTCATTATAATTAACTATCAATCCATCATCGCATCTTCATTAGGCTAAGATGTAATTTAAGTATCTGCAAACTTCCTTGTAAAATATGATGTTTATCGGAATTTTCACTTTTTTTTAAAAGATGAGAGCGTGTCTACATCAACAATTGAAGTCTGCCATCCTCCGTGTTCAGAAGGGGGCGTATGCAGTCCAGAGGGTAGATGTGATTGTAAGGAGGGGTACTATGGTCTGCGATGTGCACAACGTATGTATCATAATTATAGCCTGTATACACGACGTTTCATCTTTCTGCCCCTTCTACTCCCCTAGCACCCCCCCCCCCCCGCTTCTCTACATAGTTCCGCCCCTATCTCTCCCTCTCCCCCATCTATCTATTCATCTATGTCCTCTCCCTCTCTTTCACTCCTCCTTTCTCTCCCACTTCCTCTCCCCCTGTTTCCACCCCCACAGACATTCATCATCACCAAATCTTATCTACTGCATGTGCATTATTCTATTTCATTATTGCATCCATAATCATTCTCCGAATGAAAATTCATCTTCATTCTTTCATTTCATTCTTGCATTGTTATATCAGTTGGAGAAATTGATGCTCCGAATGGGTTCAATTTGATAATTAATCTAGTATTATATATTAATGGGTGTATTCTTTTCGTCAGTTTATGAGGATATTAGAGAAGGAGTATTATTCAGTAAAGGGGAATTCGATTTGGGGCAAATGAATCATTTCGGCCACCGATGTATCGCATCTTCAGTGAATCATCTGACTCCAACACAATGGGAGATTTAAATTAGAAAAAAACTAAGCTTACAATCATCATTTCTAAAATATTCATTTCCTGTCTTCTGCAGCACTCTGTGTTCCGCATTGCTACAATGGAGGTACATGCATCAAACCGGGACTCTGCTCATGCCCTGAAGGATTCAGCGGGAAAATCTGTCATTTAGGTACACCTGCCTATTGACTTTGAATAATGCCATTGCATTTCCTTTATAGTAATTGTATTCTTTTAAGTCAGCCTGGCAATTTAAGATCATGGCTAAAATCTCGTACAGATAAATGACATTCACTGTTGTATGCATAGTTCCGTCAAGAACATGAAATGATGATTCTGGTTTAAAAGGGAGGTCCACCCTGGTATTTGATTGATTTGAATAAAAGCAAAAAAGTTAGAGAAACAGATTAATAAAAGTTTGAGCATAATCCGTTAGGAAATAAGAAACTTTCAAGTTGTAATCATTCAAACTCATATTGGCAACTCCATAACGAGCTCCTCTCCGAATTGCTCTGTAAAGAAAATTGCATCAATTTTCATTTTACTCGGTTATTGATAAAGGAATAGATTTGTTTCATATAGGTTGTGTGTAAAACATATTTGCAATGATTATATCTAGGATGCATGTATGATTAAGTATTTTCTTTCGAGAAAATGGAAATTTATGAATTTTTAATACAGGGCAAATAGGAGAGGACGAAGAGACGTCACCGGGCCGAGTTGCCAATTTGTATTTGATTGATTACAATTTCAAAAATTCATAGCTTTCTTATATCTTATCGGATTTTGCTCAAACTTTCATTGATCACTTACTTTAATTTTTCTGCTTCTTTTAAAACCAACTTGATATCATTGCGGACTTTCCCTTTAAGTACAACAAACAGTGGGGAAAAACTTTGTCAATATCATCTTGTAAGTTCAAGATAAAAATCATTCAGACAAAATTAATTAAATTTTGCTTACATCTTAAATGCATATAACGAAATCGTTATTAAAGAGATATGTAAATTCGTCAAGCTTCTGCTCAATAAGTGTGCTGTCCTTTTTGAAAATGAATAAAACCGAATTGCACTTCTTTCTTCTCTGACACATATTTTTCTTTACTACTCTTACCTTCAGCATCATGTAGGGATAATTGTTTCAACCACGGTCGTTGCATAGCTCCAGGAAAATGCAAGTGCTACCGAAATTGGTTTGGTGATGTCTGTCAATATCGTAAGCAAACTGTTTCTGTTTTTTTACCAATGCAGTTTTCAAAAAAGTAATAACTACAAACAGGCATACTCAAAGCTAGTAAAATAACGACACACATATCATAATTATCATGAAACAAGATGTTGCATTGCGTATTTGAACAACTGGTATTTGTGGCCGAAAATTTACTTTGATAAGTAAGCAGTATGGATGTGGAGTTGCCGCCAATATTTCATACATTTAGGCAAGCATATTTTAAAGCAAATAATTATAAATGAAACGATAGCGACCTCTTGAAATTAACTGATTATTATCATAGTATTTCGCCCCATGAAATTCTACCAAAACGATTTATTTGTGTTACGTATTTTTATCTCTGTACAGCTGTCTCGAGAGAGAAATCCAGAAATGCATCAGAAGGTGGACAGCCTTACAAAGATGGAAGCATGCGAAACATTGACAAGATGAAAGAAGGGAACAGTAACTATTCGTCGGAATGAAGTACTTTGGAAAAAAATCTAGTTTATGAATGGACATCCATATTGGAGGTTGAAAGTCACTCTCCACACGCTAAATGAAAACAGTGTATGACAGGATAAGATAAACTCTGGAACCAATGGATGGGAAATCGTGCTCTCTAGGACCTATAAGAAATTGCCTATTATCTGTTTGATTCTTTGGTATCATATGGCCATTTTGTTGAGATTGCCTTTTGTATCAACGAACTTCTCAGAAGAAATAAAAATGTGAAGACTGGTTTACTGCGTTGCTGCAGCTATGAGCCGTCCAAGGAAAGCTGTTTATATTTGAACAACTGAACGATCTTCATAAACATTGTCAATATTGTCAAATAGACACTGACAGACTATTTTGTACACGAGTTAAAATTGCCAATCACGAAGAAATAAGTTTAGAAACGAAAATATTTCGTGCCAAGTTAAGACGATGATAAAAATTATGGTAATCTTTGAATAATTATTACTGTTGCTGAAAATCACCTTAAATTAAACCTTTTCTTACTTGAAAAAAAAAATCATTTCTATTTTTTTTTTTCTGGCAAGAATGCTTTTATGAACCACAAGTATCACGCTATGATACTCGACTCTTCAGAGGCTGCATATTCTTCTAAACTTTAATTTGAATAGCGCCAGCTTTTGTATGCATTCTTAGCTATGGCTAATGCCGCTTCAGACGACTCTCGGTTTCCAGCCTACACCGCCCAACGTAATTTTAGAGAGAATGCTCAAATAGATGTGTAAATTCAAGGAGTTACTGTTTGAAGCTCATTGGTGAAGTAAAACAGTGACAGGTCCAGGGGCACGGGGACACGTAACCCCTCCTCATGCCAGACCCAATAAGTACACATGAAGTAACAAAAACTATATATTTGCCCACTAACTGTTTGTGCAAAGGCAGCAATTTTAGACCAGAAAGGCACCCCAAAATTGTGATGACCGTTATTCATCACACTGGCGTATCAGAAAGAAAAGATGGCATAATCCTCTCAAGATGGAGGGATAGGTAGTCTGGTTAGCCCGCCTTCAGACGTGGGGGAGAGTACGGTGGCTCGACTCCATGCTGGATACGCCACCGTTTTATGTGAATTTTATACTGAAGACGATAAAAACTACTTTCGAAAAATAAACTCAAGCCCTGTCTATCACCTTTAGAAATGTGCGAACATACAATGGCGTATAACGTAATCCGAACCTGATTTCTATGGGCAGTACAATAGGCCTTTGAAATTGCCCTTGAGTTTATTTTTCGAAAGTAGTTTTTATCGTGTTACTTGTTTTTAACTGTTCGCCCTATAATTTGCTCAGTGTTGGCTGATTAAATGCAAAATGACATGTTTATTGTTAATTACTGTTCATCATTCCCCACTCCTTTGTTTTTATAATCATTGTCATCATCATTATTACTATCAGCATCATCATCAATATCATAATCATCATCATCATTGTGAACATGATCAATATTATCAACATCACGATCAATATCCTCCTCCTCCTCCTCCTCCTCCTCCTCTTCCTCCTCCACCTCCTCTTCTTCCTCCTCCTCATCATCAATATTGGCATCAATATCATCATTATCATCATTAACATCATTATCATCATCTTCATCATCAACATCGTAAGCGTTCTCATCATCAAAACAGTACATTAGCAGATATAGACAGATCCAGAGTAGAAAGAGAGAGAGAGAGAGAGAGAGAAGCCGAAATTGAAAGAGTGTAGAGTAGAAAAGGAGACAGGACTAGCGATATAGAGATAAACAGGGGGAGTATGCGAGGGGAAGAGAGAGAGGGAGAGAGAGAGAGAGAGAGAGAGAGATAGAGAGAGGAGGTAAAAGATAAGAATGCAGAGTAGCAAAAGATACAGCGAGTTAGTAAGAGAGAGATGGATAGAAAGAGAAAAGGGGCATAGTTTTAAAATGTCAAAAGCATCATGGGACCATGAAAAGTGTTGTAAGATAATCAAGAAAAGCAAATACATGTACCAAGTGAAGAATTTGTCCAAAAAATGAATTTTAAAGATTGTTACAGCATTCTAAGTGCGTTTCTCAAAAAAAGCGAGGAAGACAAAGAATAACATTATTTCCCTTTAAATTTCAATCAGTTTTGTTCTATATATAAACAGACGTTTATGCACCATTCACAGAGAAAAGTCAGCATTATTCAATAATGTTTTCTGACGTAACTTTCTAAAATTATTATTTTTGTCTCTTTCTTTTCATTTTAGATCCATTTATTTTTCTTACTTTCGGTTTTGGGAAAAGTTGTATTTCGATTCAAACAAAAATAAAAATAAGAAGCGCTGTATGAAGACTTGAAATGAAAAATGCGAATGAGAAAAAAGTTAAAAAGCAAATCTAAATAAAATATGCACTGATATAAAAGCAAAAAAAAAAAAAAAAAGAAAAACATACAATCAATTTGGTCACACTTTATAAATTATCAAATACTTCACTTTTCTTCAGTCGACTGCGGATTATTGAAATAGATGTATTTTCGTCCATTTTTCAAACCTTTCTTCAGATCGTCAATTTTTACTTTCATTATGCATTACGGGATATCCCTTTTCCCCAAAAGAATTAAAGCGCAGTTCAAATTGCAAGAACGTGGAATTAAAAGTCAACACTCATCTTTACAGATAAAGAAATCACTATTAAGATTTTTTTATGAATAAAAGGAAGCTGGACATGCTTATATAGCATGCAGTGGCAGGGGCATTGCAGGGTCTTACTTGGCGTTGAGTATAATTAAGCGGGGTCTAGGATGGGGTTTTGACTCTTACGACACGTTATTGCACCCTCTCCCTTTCTTTCTCAGTCACCCCTTCTCTGAGTCTTCATTTTGAAATATATTTTGATCCCTTTGGATTGGATGACAAGTGCCACCCCCCCCCCCCCCCATATCCATTCTACCTCGTGCTAGAATAACCTCATAAATATTTGATAAATAGTGCACATGCACAGATACATCGTAATGCATTGTATACATAGCTTCTACATCACTGACATGACTGAGGAAAGATATCAAACAGGAAGTATAAGCTATGTGTAAATTTACAACAAATTTTTTTTTTAAATTCCAATTTCAGAGTGACTGCTGACATGGTTAAGGCAAATGTACTATCATCAGTGTCAAATCAAAATGTACAAATACGACAAAGTAGCAGAAAGTAAATTTCATTCATCACGCATTCCCTAATATTTAGTTCAAAAGCCATAGAATTGAAGGCTGTTATATCATTTTCAACTTAATGATTTTTCTCATTTCGACAGTTATCTTTAGCCCCAAAAGCAACTCTTGAAATAATAGAATTCCCACCGGTTAACTATTTTTCAAAATGTACTCTGTCTGGGAACTCTATATCAAGTTATCATTATGGACAAACCTCAGTCCATTATGTGTTAAACATGGTTTGATGTTGGCAGAGGGCAGCAATATGGGCACTTCTGCCCCTTGTCTGCTCCCAAGTCCATGATTTCTATATATTTCTATGTTGTTCTGTCTCTCACTTTATATTTACCCCTATATTCGTCTGTCTGTATCATCCTCTCTCTCTCTCTCTCTCTTTCTATTACTTTCTTTTCTTTCTTCTCTCGACAATATACCCTTCTGAATTTCATATTGCCTCAAAGGCGCCGTATATGCATGCGATATCTCTTACAAGAGTGTCAGCATGTTTTTTGCTCATAGGTTTTGCTTTACGTTGGAGCAAATTTTAATTTTGTTTTACACTTCTGTAAAATTCCTAAACTGGGTTTAGAGCAACATTAATTGCTACTTAGGGCTTCCAAGAGGTCAAAGAATGGGATATCCATGAAAACAAACATTCCTAGAGAGGACTGGGTCTATTTCAGTGTATCATAAGGACGAGATATGAAAGTTTATGCATAATTAGTGGCAGGAGCAGTTGAGGTACGGTAGCTGTCTCGGGTCACCTGGTAGTATGACGTCACACAAACTACGCACAGGATCTACACAAAAAATAAAAACATGAAAATGACAGCATGGTGAAGGAGTGTAATTTTACATTATATTAATTGATATCGACATTGTTCACATATTTAATGTATCTGATTACTTTCCCTGAATAGCATCTGTCACAGACATTGCTATTGAATTGGAAAATTGCTGTCAAAAATATATTTCAAAACACACCGTTATCAATATTTGATAAGAGAACATAATTATAAAGGCCTACGGGGCAATCTGACCTAACGGCATCAGCAAATACTTGAGTTTACATAGCTCAGCTCTTACGAAAAAAAATAATAATTAGCTTCAAATGGATTGACTTACATTAATAACTAAACATAGTATGTTGTATAGGACGTAAAAGAAGCCCATTCCTTCGAAACCTTTCTTCACCTGTTAAAAAAAGAAGAAGAAGAAGAAGAAGAAGAAGAAGAAGAAGAAGAAGAAGAAGAAGAAGAAGAAGAAGAAGAAGAAGAAGAAGAAGAAGAAGAAGAAGAAGAAGAAGAAGAAGAAGAAGAAGAAGAAGAAGAAGAAGAAGAAGAAGAAGAAGAAGAAGAAGAAGAAGAAGAAGAAGAAGAAGAAGAAGAAGAAGAAGAAGAAGAAGAAGAAGAAGAAGAAGAAGAAGAAGAAGAAGAAGAAGAAGAAGAAGAAGAAGAAGAAGAAGAAGAAGAAGAAGAAGAAGAAGAAGAAGAAGAAGAAGAAGAAGAAGAAGAAGGTAATTTTGGCTAACCAGCATAATGCATAGGCCTGAAAATCACTCCTTGACAATCGTTCTATATACCATTTAGTATTTTATTTTTATTCTTAAAGTGATTTGGTAACTTTGTAGAGGATTGATAAAATCTGAGCTGCCTGGCCTTACATGCTATCAGTGTATATAATATGGTGTAAAAATGAAGCCCAGGGGAAAAAAAGCACTTTAAAATTATCATGTGCTTCACAAAAGCAAACATATGCAAGTGACCGGAAATGCCCGACTCATTTTCCTCCATAGACTCAGTGTTAGACTAAACCGTATGGCTATACGCTTTGGTAAATGGGATAGATATCTTAATAATAACATTATATATTTAAAAACCTTTCAATGCCAGGCTATTTATTTATCCTTCTGAACATCATTATACAAGACAGATATCAAAATTCAAAAATTTATTAAATCAAGCCTCCACAAAGTTACCGAATCCCTTTAATGGCAAGGCTAATTTGTATTAGAAACATTTTGACAGTAGGCAATTTTGCAATAGAAAGAAAAATGATGAAACAATAAGTTATATTTTGTTGTTCTTTGACATTCCTAATTTATTCCATTTGAACTATCAACCTTGCAAGTGTATAAAAAATAAAAGAATTTAAGAGCAAGGGTTTTGCTCGTTTGTTGAAAAATATCCTCCTCCATTTCAATTCAATTATATTCCAATACCTTTCCCTCTTATAATAATGAAAAAAAAATAAAAGAATTTAAGAGCCAGGGTTTTGCTCATTTGTTAAAAAATATCCTCCTCCATTTCAATTCAATTATATTCCAATACCTTTCCCTCCTATATGAATGCTCATTACCATTTCTCCTCTGATGCAATAATTAGATATAATCCGAACTTCACTTTCACTTGTGAACGCTTCAAACTGAGTACATGTATTTAAATTGTACCCCTTGCTATTTCTTACCAAATAAACGATGAGGATAATCAAGCTGATGTTTTGTATGATAACGAAGATGAACATCACGATGATGAAAGGGATGAAGCACTTGTATGTCTCCTGTATATTCAAAAAGAACAGTTAGATATATTCAAATATAAAACATAATATGATACTTTCAAATATAAAACATAATATGATACTTTCATGAATATTTCTGTAAAAGATATCCACGCCTGGAGGAGAAAGTAATAAGTAACATCTCATTACTTCACAAGAAAGGGAAAGGGATGTTGTAAGCTATATGTCATCCATTTTCCCAATAAAATCTTCAGGATTCAGTTATAAAATCATCAGAGCTGTGAAACTATAAAGCTGCATCAACAAAGCATTGTGGCTATAAATAAGCACATCTATGTATATTTATTTTTTTAAACAGCGATATCACTGCACTGAAATCTCTATAGATGTGTCAGTTTGTTTTGATTTGGACAATATTCAGCTTTCTACCTGTAACCATGGTAACCTTGAGCTATAGGAATGATTGTGTATGTTTTTATTGTACTGTATTTATCTCGAATTTATCTCGATGTACGACTGACATTTGGTAAGTATGTAATTATGACACGCTCTTTACTTATTTGTGAACCCCATTTAAGTTTTCGTTTTATATATACGATGTTTTATATTTTAAAAGGGGATCATTTCATTTATTGAGGGGCGTTCCTTTCAAGCCTTTGGGCCTTCTGACTAACCCATCACATGCGATCACTGTTTAATTATTTTTTTTTTTTTGTTGTTGATATGTTATTTTATATTCTATGCATTGAAAAATAAAATCAATCAAGCAATCAATATCTTCTTTGGGTAATTCAATCGATTCATCATGATATCAAAGACCGAAATTTATCAATCAAAGTCCAGTTAGTGAACAGTCGAAAGAGGTCCCATTTGAAACGTGCAATGTTCGGAACAAACATATAGTAAAATCTTAAGGATTCTTACCCGAAAAATAGCGAAGAGGAGGATGACTGAAAATATGAGGATAGTAATGAAGAGGAGGAGCTCGAGAGCGTTGATGATAAAGACACTGTCCTCACCAGAAGCTATGTGATAGAGAAAGGGTATACGGAAAAGGGTTAGGAATATATTGCTAAAGGGTTAGGAATATATTTTTGAATAGTGCAATGATATACATGTAGGACACACAACAACAAAAATGATTCATAATAGATGATAATAGAAGCCGTTGAGTGGCAATGTTTTTTAATGCAGGCTTTATGGGCAAAAAAAAAAACTGATTTGAGATTTCGAAAATGATTTTTATAAGATGGTTAACAGGTCACTAGGTACAATCATATAAGCACGTGTTAGTGAAAGGCAAGAAGAAAAGTCCACTGAAGACTATTATTAGATGAATGATCTGATTGAAGATGTACATTTGAAAACTATCCGAATTTCGTATTCTCCACATATATCTATATTATTGGGATGTGAAATATTTTGTAAATTCCTAACAGTTATTTTTACTGTATAACAGGCAAAAGGGGGGAAATACAGTACGTCCCAGAAAAAAATACACAGTTGGAAAAATTCTCCCCAAATAAATGTTTCAAAATATTTCAATGAAATTTTTATACCAGTGGATAGCTTAGGGTTTCTTCTATCAGATGACACCAAAATATCTCACAATATTTTACGCTTGAGTGAGCAAATGACAATAATGAGAAAGGGTGCAAAATCCAGTCTTGACAAGAATTGATATTGGCTTTGGCTGTATCAGCCGAGCTGAGAGACATGTAAAGGCTTAGAAATTTCCATACTCTGATCAATTAATTTCATGAAATAACAGGCTATGTTCTCTGTATATCCTTACACATCCCATCAATATTTTATGCTTGAGTTAGTAATTAACTATTTTGCTGGGTGTTTCGATATGTTACTTTTGGTGAGTCTTTTGATTTCATCTGGCTTGCTTACTCAGCGATAAATTTTTGATGGGATATATCTGGAAATACATTGAACAAAGTCTGTTCTTTCATAAATAGTCTTTCAATGATCAGAATATTAAATTTCGAAGTCTTTTCATGACTATCAACTTGGCTCATACCAGCCAGAACAACAACAAACATTTGTCAAGAATGGATTTTGCACCATTTCACACAAAAGTGGCTCTTGCTCACTCAAGCATAAAATATTGTAAGATATTTAAGTGTCATTTGATAGAAGAGATCAAATATTTTTAAATATTTAATTGGGGAGACTTTTTCCCAACTGTCAATTTCAAACGGTTCTCAACGTTGCTGATATACCTTCCAGAACAAATACCAATTCTTGTCAAGTCTGAATTTTGCACCCTTTCACAAGATCACTCTGGCGTAATAACTAGTCAGATTTTATTGTTTTATTGTATAGGAGGGACCCTCAACTATATACAAGAAGTAAAATATATTGAAAATATTCAGAAATATTTATTTGGGGAGACTTTTTCCAACTGTTTACTTTTTGGGGGACGCACTGTAGTAACTTACATAGGGTTCCATGCTGGTAGACGTAGTATGCCGAAAGTGCGATAGAAATTGAAGAAAAAATCTGGTATAAGAAGTAAAAAAGGAAAAGTGGTAGAGTATCATACAAAGAATGTTACGGGCAAAATCTTGGCATAATAAATGATATAATTATGCGTGTCTCGGATTAAGATTGTTTCATCCATTCATCTTGGGTAGATGTGAATTGAATTGAAAAGGATGTTTTCAGGGTATACATATATTTCCCTGTTCGAATTCCTCTCTACTTTGATCTTCCATACAGCACATTCTTTATTAGGTTCTCTCTTTCTATAATCCAATTTCTCTGCTTTTCCACCACTGGCTACTCCATCCTCTCTTCTTCGCTCCATCCTCCTTTTCATAATATGCGTACGAGGTGGGGTGGGGCTAGGGGCTGTAGTCCCAAGAGAAACTGAAATTACCCATATTCGGACACTCACCATCATCACCTCATATTCAGGCAATGAGGTGGTCCATTTTGTAGTTTTCATGTATTATTATCTAGTATGCTTTGATGAAAATTTACATTTTCATTATAACAAAGTACATGTAAACAATTTTTTTTTTAATATTCGGGCAAGCGACGTCAGCCCCTGGTAATAATGTACCCGTACGCTTATGATCCTTTTCCCTCTTTTCCCTTATCCTTCGTTCCTTCATTTAAGCCTCCACTCTACTTTCATCCTTTTTCCCAGTACACCCTCTCCTCCCTCCTTAACTTTCTAAAGCATTCATATTATTAACCATCTTTGATTGTTATCAATCCTCCTAGGATCTATGATAAGTCTGTCATTCTTCTGCGGAAGCAGTGCTCTACTAATATAGGGGGTTGGACATACACGAGTATGGTATTTCACGAATTCAATCCTCGTAATAGGCCTCTGACATACCACATTTAAAACATAATCCTTCTTTTACTCTTGATACATGCACCATGCATCCATCATGATTCGAAAACATTCTTATGGGTAAACATTAGTCAACCTTTTCATAATTATTCAAGGCAATTCATGTACGAATAAAATGTTGAGGATTACTCTGTGTAAATTGCCAGCGATTATATAAAGGTATTTCGAGACTTTGATCAAATCAGTACTTTTTGATATGAGCAAAAAAAGGGTATTCTACACTTGTAGAATAATTTTATATCTATATAATTTAGATTCGACTGTATTGTCCAGCTGGGTTACAGTGAGGTATCTCTTCTTTACACCCTGCCCAGCCCCAAGCATCAGGTCAAGTCACATTAGATCAAGTTAGATGTCGACACTCTCCTATGAAAACAGATGCGTGGTCAGATGACATTCAAGCTGCCGATGTGGGTCTGTATGAAAATTTATACGTCTGTCAATTTATATGATTATGATGACAGACTTTGAACTCCCCATGTCTTCATTTACCTTTTTCCTCCTATGCTTTGTATAGATATACTGCAATGTCACTGTGACGGGTTTCCCAATGTCACCATAATTATTGCAAGAGGTTGATTATTATAGTTATGAGATATAAATCCTTGGCAACGGCTACATGCCCCTTCCGTCCCTACCCCCCCCCCCCCTCTCTCTCTCTCTCTCTTTCTCCTTTTACCCCTCTCACTTTTCTCATAATCATTTTCTCTGTATATCTATTTTTTCTGCGAGTTCTCTCCTTGCACCTTTATCAGACCAACCTATGAAGTAATTATTTCAAAATATTTCATCATTTCTGTAAGCTGTACCCACTTTTTAGTCTATTGCATCACCTGAGCCATAGTCCCACCTCCTCTTTTCATACAAAATGATATTGAACATGCATAATGCACCCATCACTCGTTGCTTTACATTCTTGTTTCTATCCCACTTATAACGTTTGTCTTTATACAGATACCGGTGTGTAGGATATAATCAACGTTCACTTCCTGTACCTTTTACATAATCAGCCAATCCACGCCCCCCCCCCCCTTCTCATTCTCCTCTCATTCCCTATCCATCTTCCATCGTAACAGTCTTATAATCCTGTCTCCTTAAGTTCTATCCTTGTTTTTCTATTTCTCTCCTCCTCTATCTCCGCCCTGATTCCCCTGGGGGTACCATGCATCTCGGCATGACGCAGGGGATGAAGTATGAGGCCGAATTCTCGGGATAGCTTGTCGCTAGAGCTAAAATACCCTTTAGCCAGCTCCTATGGCTTCAGCTCCGATGCACAATAATTCAATGAGATCATCAACTAGTGCAAGAAACGAAGAGGAATGGAATCTGGTAGGCATCACCTCCCACAACGAAACATCGTCATCCTATATCCCCCCCTCCCCCTCTCTTTCCTCCTCTTCCTTCTCCTCTCCTCTTTCCGTCTATTTCGCTCTCACTCTTTCTCATTCTTTCTCTTATACTCCCTTAATTCTCTTTAGCGTCAATAATTGCTTTCCATTAATTTGCCTCAATTCTGATTCCTTTTTCTTCCTTTTACCATGTTTACTTTACTTTGTTTTCTTTCCATGAAGAAACTTATCCATCGTGTACACCCCCCCCCCAAAGGGGGGGGGGGGTGAGGGTCAGCGCATCTTGAAAAGGACTGAACTATTATTGATCATTGCCGCATAAATGACAAGCGAAAGACTAAAAGCATTTAAAGTAAAATTGCGTTTCATTATGTTTTAGAGTCTGTTGATTTTCTTCTTTCACATATTCAATGGGCTCTTAATCTTCCCCCTCTCTCTCTCTCTCTCTCTCCAACTATGTTTTGATTCTGTCATCCTCCCAGCATCCTCTCACCTTCTTTCCTATATGCCTTCATCCCCATCATTCTCCTCATTCTGTGCTCATGCGATAGACATTATTATACAGGTATTCATTATACCACTCTGGATATAAATATGCAACTCTCGATTGTTTACTGACATGTACAATTATAGCATTTACACTATAGTGACAATATAAGGATAGTCCAACTACTTCTCATCTATAAAGGGAAGGTTGAGTTCTGGGAAAATTAATTTTAAGTTAGTTTGGAAGAACACTGAAGTAGAAATGATGTCCCCTGAAAGGTAGAGCTCTTGAAATGCCCTCATAGTTATTCGAAATATGACTAGAAATAGCTGAAATGTTCGGGCCGAACATTCATGCCACTTGTGTGTGCAGTCCAATGTACCCATTTTTGTGTCCAGTACATGTGCTTTTCAGTCAATTTCTTATCAATTTGATGATTCCAAAACCTCACAGTCAGTGTTTGGTACCTCGAGATCGATCTTGATCTCGAAGATGTTGGTCTTGATCTTGATCTTGATCTCGGAGCTTCTGTTCTCGGAATTTTCGCTCGAGATCGTTCGAGATCAACATTGTTATTACGTAAATTATCAAACGAAAAAGCTTTTAAAATCGTTCACCAATCGGCGAAAACACGACTCAGTGTTGGGTACCTCGAGATCGATCTTGATCTCGAGACCAGTCTCGAGATCGGCATCAGTAACCTCGATCTTGATCTTGATCTGGGACATATCTGATTTTGATCTCAGATGTTCTAATCTCGATTTTGAGCTGCGGATCTTGATCTTGATCTGGATCTCGGACTGTCTGATCTTGATCTTGATCTCGGACCCTCTGGTCTTGGACCCAACACTGCTCACAGTATTAAAAAAAAATTATGTAGACATGATCACCCTTTCCAATCGCTTTGAGACAGTTTCTTTCACATTGTATAATTGCATGACCAGAACTCAACTTTATCTAAAGTGAAAATTTCAGCCTCCTAATTATCATTCCGATACTTCAAAACAAGGAGGCCAGCGCTCTGCCTAATGTCATGAATGTGTTGGATCAGAAGGAAGTCCAGAATTTTTAGAAGAGTGTGTGTTTGAAAACCTCAGAAGTCCACGATCCTTTTGAAGCTTGTCTTCACTGAGACAGTAACTAACCTTTATATATTTTTCCACGGGGTAGGGGAGCCGACGTTGGTGATTAATTTTGTTCCCCCATCTGGATTTGCCAGTATTTAGGTCAATGTTTTACTAATAATCTAAATATAATTTGGCAAATCTGAAATCATCTATAATATTTTCTTTTTCATATAAACAGAACTCGAACAGGGAAAGCGCTGCAATAGTCGCGTCAAATATACAGTCACTTCAAAAAGTATCAGATTTTCAGTGTTTTCATAAACCTATCAATGAAATAATACAGTCAAATTTCCTATTACAAATTCGTGCCGCTATATATAATTACGATTTACAGGGCACGAAAGTTGTCACATCATAAAAAAATCTGAAAGTAAATGGTACAGAGAATAATTACTTTATCGAACGACTTGCATTATGATTATAGCTTTATTACCAAAATGTATCGAATTAGTCCTTACCATACAATAAATTGCACTCAAAATGGATCCACTCCTCAATCCACAACAAAAACATTTATTCATCCACGCCATGTTGCTCCTCTTATGATGCACCGAACCTGTCCAAAACTAAGAATATAATGGTACAAACAGATGAGAACGGAACGTAATCCGACCTAAAAGCATATATTTTTCAAGAACAGAGATCAAGACCTCGGTGTCCGATGGTTGACGAAGATTGGTCGTGGTAGCACCAAGGGGTTGGTAGAAAGTTTTATCCAAAGAGTACGTATGGTCGCTTCATCCAGAGCCAAATGTCATTACCATCATGCTCATCATCAACACGTACAAGTCATGTTTATCGTGCTGTGAAAGCGATGGCATCTGTTAAACTACATCACCAGACCAACCACACCCTATGAGGGGGTGAACGTTGTATTCTATCGACTGAACGCCCTAGCAACCAGTAAAACACAATTTGTTAGCATCTTAGACCTACACCTAACTTCGAAATTGAAATCTTTGGTTATTTGACTCAGTATGGAAGCAGGGTGGTCCACGAAGTGTTTTTAACAAGTAACAGTGACAGGTTTAAATTTTGAATTTACAGGTTTGAAAATCAGGGACAGACTAAAAGTTCTCTTAGTTCTGTGTATATTAATTCTCAACCAAAATTATTTATGAAATATTAGTTTCAAAATTTGCTTTAAAATGCTTCAAAATATCACTCATATTGCACCCGATAGCATGTAAGGTCCCCAGAGCTTCCAGGGCCCATTTAAGGGCCCTCTTATGGGCCCCGAACCCATGCTATAAGGGACATCACGTTTCGCAAACATCAATTCGTGCTCCTTCCAAGTCCAACATGTTCAAAGTTTACATGAATTTTTGTTTGGACCATCCTGATGGAAGGCTATTTCTCAATTCTACTTATTCCTATTTCTCTCCTGAATACAAGTACATCGTCGATTTAATTATTTTTTGAAAGGTATTTTATCATCTGAACACTCTGCATCTCGACTGCCGCTTGATGGAAAACAGTCAATTGATAGGTCATGGTGCTCCTATGTGAACATGACGATGGGAGGGAAGTCGTTAAGGCCGTGACTATAGGCAATGCATTTCAAGAATGTCTGACGTGAAATTCTATCTCAACAGCTGACCTGGGTAATGACGGCTGTGATTTGAGATGAGACAACACAATGGGTCATTGGTAGGGAGAGAGTTTCGCAGAGAAGGAGAGCGGGAGAAAGGCAGAGGGAGACATGCAGAGACAGGAGAAAGACTGGAAGACATAATTTATACAGAAACGGAGAGTGAGAATGAAAGAAGGAGGGGCTTTCTGTGTTAGAGATGTAGTGCATTGTACTGTGTACGACCGCCCCCCCCCCCCACACACACACTTGTCCGCCCTCCCTCCCCTTTTACCTCAGTCACCACCAACGAGACCGACAACAATCCCAACAAACAATTACATTAAACCGAATGGCCAAGAATAGATCGGTTTAGAGTCGGTTTGGAATCGGTTTGGCAGTGTGACTCGGGTATTAGCGCCTTCTCTCTGATGTCATGATTTGTGTATTTATTTTTGTATCCATTTCTCCTGTCCCCCCCCCCCCCCTTTCTACCTCTTTTCTCCGTTAGAACTATGACTTTTGTGATATTCTAATAGAAAATCTGTGGAATTCAAACTTCATCCATGCTGAATTGATCTGAACTTATTGTACTTTATTACTGACATTTTTAAACTGAACGAATGAAGTAAATAAAATGAAATAATTTTTGTCTTTAAACCGGTCATTGCCAATAATCATTCGGGTAACAATGGAATGAAATACCGACCCAGTGAACTTCAGGGGAATATGTTTTCCATAGTTCTGTAAACTCTTAGAATGAACCTGATTACTGATTATGAAAAAGAACTAAAAAGTATATTTTGTTTTATATATATATATATATATATATATATATATATATATATATATATATATATATATATATATATATATATATATATATATATATATATATATATATATATATATATATATATATATATATATAATATATATATATATATATATATATATATATATATATATATATATATATATATATATATATATAATATATATATATATATATATATATATATATATATATATATACATAGTTATTTCTGTTGTACATATGTTAATATATTCTTCAGTATTAATTTTACTTCCTTTTTTTGTAAACTGAGAAGCTAATCAATTAATGCATAGCAGTTTTCCATAAAAAGTGTTGTTTATATTATTTGGTTGAGATATCATTTTTTTTTCTTCTTAGATTTTAAGACTAAAATGTATTGCTTGAAAGGTCACTCCTGACAGTAATATAAATAGATTTCCCTCTGAGAAAGCTCCATTAGCTGTTACGTACACAGTATTGAGATAAATACATTAAAACCAAACACTACACAAACGGATGTGCAGACAATAACTCATTTTAAATTTATTGCAAGTTGCGAGTACTTCAATACAGAAAAATCAAGTAATTCAAGTCACATTGACCTGAATTATTTAATGATCAAAGAAATGATGAGTAAGCGGTTGGCACATAACTCATTGAGTATGCTACGTACAGATAAAAGCAAATCATTACTGTACGACAGATGCTGTGATGGCAAATGCTCCTCATTCAATATCCTACACTAATTGAATTCTAAATTTCAACCCTGGACCAAACATTACAACTAGCCCTAACCCTAAACCCAAATGCAACCCTACAGTGGCGGATCCAGGGGGGGGGGGGACTGGGGGTCCTGGCCCCCTCCCCTGGGACCAAAAAGGGGCACCCAAAATGCTGAGGACCTTTTTTTTTTTTTTTGCTGTTCAAAATTTTTTTGTGAATATTGAGCCCCCTCCCTCAAGAAATCCTGGATCCGCCACTGCAACCCTAACCCTATACGACTGATGACATAAACTGAAACAAAACCCTGAGCAAGTTATTGTCACCGAACATGTGACGGAGTACCCATCAAAAGATATAATAGGTGAAGAAACAAGCATACCGTCTCTTGGAGCCAGAAGGGCACTAACTAAGAGTTAACATCCTTCTGGCTCCGAGCAGACGATGTGCTGTCTTCAACTTGATCCTCACTGGATATTCAGAGCTCATCAATTGAAAAGAATATAATGGCACCATCATAGTGAAGAAAACCTTTGTAGTTTTTGTAGCATGCTATATTCTATGTAATCTTAATGTAATCAAAATATGTATATATTCATGCATTTATACTACAATAGATTTTTTGAAAGATATTAATAACACAACACATACAAACTTTAACTGTACATCAACCGTAAAAATTTCTAATGTCATGTAATTAAAAAAGGAACAAAGTAATACAAGTATATACATCATTTCATACATTATCTGAAACAGCTATGCCATTTACATACTGGACATTTGCCTGATATAAGAGAGAAACATTGAATAAGAATGAAATCATAAATAGTTTTTAACTCTTGAGGTACTATTATCAAGGAAAAGGAAGATTAGAGTATTTTATTCACCAAACAATGCAGTCATTGGCATCACTAAAATTTGTTAATATTGATGAAAATATAAACCCTGCTACAAGTGCTTTGAAATCTTTTAGGGTCTTGACTAATAAGAAGCAATTATTTGAAAATCATTACGGTGGGTATTTAACATTTTACAAGACTTTTATTTTTTATCCAGAGATAGTGATACTGAACTGTCTAGAATTCATCACTTCTTCAAAAGCACCAAACATAGTTTCAGATAAAATTGAAAAATATAAAACAAAAATACGCAAGACTTTAAAATCTCAAAATACATTTCCTACTTTATTTGTACTGCAAGCAAAGCTTTTTATTCATAATTCTTTTCTTTTACATGAATTATTACTTGCAACATGATTAGAAATACATTAACTGCAAAATGATAAAAGTATACTATAAATGCTTATTCTACAAAGTTGATGCTGAAAATTTATTTGTCTTTTTTTTTTTACTTTGAGAATGTCTTTTCTAATGAAGAGCTCATATTATTTTAAGCTGGATAAAATGTATTGGAAATGTTTATGAAATTTACATCATCTTCTATAGGTTAATGATTCTTGTGCCATAAAGAGATGTTTCAAGAATTTTACAAATATCAACTTTGTAATAAAAGGCCTTGTCTCGCGAGTGAGATACCTTGAGGTATCATAATGTAAAAAGAGTTGACTAGTAAAATAACACAATCTACATTGCATCATTGTATATTACTGTATATGTAAACCATACATTTACAAAGGACCAACAGCATGTCTGTCCTGCTTTAACAAAAGAAAACAACTAATAAATTTCCTTTTTTTTCCTTTTTTTTTTTTTTTTTTTACTAAAAAGACATCTAGAATCATTTCCAAACATGTGCATTATAGCAACATAAGCAATAAACACATCTTTCTACCCATTTCACCTGAATTTGACATTATCCATTTTTTAATGAATTTTCTAAATGAAGTTTGACAAATTTCAAAATGTCGCTTCTTTCTTTTGTCAAAATAAAGCTAGATTTTCAAAGGTACATGTACACACAATGTGTATCAAGATTTTACAATACTTTATTACATACCACATAATAACTGCATTGTCCTGTCCAAATTAACAAGACATATTAATCCATTCTCTTACTAATTCTCTGTACATGATATAACAAAATTGACTAAAAACAAGCACTGCATGAATCAAGTGGACAAGTATATATTCAATAATATTTTTGTGTTACTTTTGTATACTTACTCATGTTAAAGAAGAGTGAATCACTCTTATTTTGATTTTGAAGTACTTTTTGGCACTCCTAAGGGTTGGTCAGACTTGACAGATAATGATAATGAGATTTTCTATTAAAGGTACACGCTACAATGATGTCTGCATGTGAGAGTATGTTTGTGTATGTTAATAGTAGAACAGCTGTAGGGTGGACCTTTAATCTTATTGCCGTTATCGTTAACGGTCAAGCCTGAGCAGCACTTAACATTGGGTGATTTCAAGTTCGGTGTTGGTGTTGGTGTTGGTGTTGAAAGCGTGAATTGGGTTGCTGGTTCTAGCCCCAACACCGAATTCAGGTTTATAGAAATAATACCAATCTCATTATTGATAGCTCAACACCTGGTGAAGTCAATCCCAGCACCAGTTTCATTTCAGGTTCGGTGTTGTGGCGGGTGCTAGTTTTGCCCCAACACCAACACCAGCTTTCAACACCGAACTTGAATTCACCCATTGTCTCTACGAATGATGATGAATAAAACTTCAGAAGTGAAAACATTACATGCCTTTTTAATAATAACAAATATTATCACCATGATGAATATAATTTCACTTCATAACTAATCACCTTAGATACATATATATTCTTTAGATAAAAGGCACATTAAAATAGAATTTATTCACACAACTCAAGACTGTTTGCTTGTATACTTTGGTCTGAATGAGTACAGTGTGGCAAGATCAGTGAGGAATCAAACTTTGTGACAAAGTTTAAACAGAAGATCAAAATATATATGTAACAAATATGGTAGTCATAAGATTTCATATAATGCTGTTCCTTCTATTTTTCTAATGCAAAATATGCTAGATTTAATATGATCTTTTAGGAAAAGCAAGTAAACTACTGTCTCATTATCTTTTCAACACTCTTGAAAATTTGATTCTATAGCAGCATAAGAGAAGACCAAAACATCTCCATTTATACACTTTACACAAAAGCAGATACTGCAATTTAACAGCATATGATGAATCAAACATGCATATCTTAATGTGATGAACTAAATGATGATAATTATCATTAGTATATAAATATTTATAATAATGATGATGAATGATAATAATACAAATTATATCAACGAATAAAGATTGCATGGGAACATATATATAACTCTTAATTATGTTAATGATGTTATTGAAAATGAATTTGTAAATAATAAGAAAAAGAAGAAGGAAAAGAATAATACAGAATGATAACATCATTCATAAGAACTCTCATAATCATGCTATACATCTATATTATTATGTATCTATCTGTATTTGTGTTGATTATAACCTGTATGTATATTTTCAGTTGTAATGCATGTAAACAAGACAAATTTCCTTATATGGACAATAAAGCAAATAAAGCAATTAACTAGATGCACACACACTATATGAAAAAGGAGTAAAGGCACTCAACTTCACTACGTTTTCTAATAAAAAAAAAATACAGGAGCAGCATTACAATAAATAATTGCAACTTATCGTAAGGACATCTGAATCCTATCTAATATTAAAGAGATACAACTGATCTGAACCGATTGTAACTCCTTAAAGATAAAGTTGAGTTCTGGTCATAAGATTGAATTGTGAAAAAAACTGTCTCAAAGCAATTGGGAAAGGCTGATTATATAGCACATAAGAATTAGTGAGTGCTGTAAGGTTTTGGAATCACCAAAATGATAAGAAATTGACTCAATCCTGCTGAGAGTCACATGCACTACACACAGAAATGTGTATATGGGACTAGACACAAATGTTCCGCCCAAACATTTCAGCTGTTTCTTGTCATATTTTGAATATGATAGCATTTGAAGAGCAATCTTTTTCAGGGGACATACCTACTTAGATAATCTTCCAAAATAACATAAAAATAATGAGACAGCTTACAAATTATTTTTTACCTTTCCCAGAACTCAAACTTCCCTTTAAATCAATCATTAGTCAATTGACTTACAAGGTTTTGATCTGGAATACTTGTTAATACTCTATAAAAGAGGGTCTGGACTGCTTCAGGTCAACAATACATCTTGTTTCAATTCCCATATCATCTAATCCATCAATAAGATTTTCAATCAGTTATTCTTTCGTTATCATTATTTTTTTACTTTCCATGTATGCCAGTACTTGAAAAGATCTAACACCAAGAATATCCAGTGAATACTAGATAGTCAATACATTCTGGTGATGGCTGATCAGTGTTTTAAATAGAACATTTATTCAATAATTTTGTCAATTTGACAAGAACTCAAGTCCCATTTAATATAACAGATTCAAACTAATAGCAATATCTGAAAGACTGATATTCTAGCCATTTTGAATAGATTCTCGTAAGTGTCCCTTGTACAAATCTTTCCATTCAAATTTTAAAATTTGAATGCTATTATTTTAATAATGTAGAGATCTGAAACATGGTACATAAAAGGAAGCAAAATGGTTTCATTGGTTGCTAGGGCCAAATACATTACAGCTAGCTAATAAATGTTCAGGAGATGACTTCCATGATCAGAGAATCACAGGAGTATAAAATACAATTCTTCAATTTACATGATTGTCTTTTCAAAGATTTTTTTTGTTTTTGTTGATTTTGTTTACTGTTGAACAGTCAAAAACTTCCCTGGGTTTTGGGTTTTTTTTTTTTTAATTACTTCTTGTAAATTTTATTCATCTCTTAACCCATACAAAAGATCTTTTATTTTCATTTCATAAATTAATATTCAACATTTACCATTATGTTCTGGTCTTTGAATTGGCAATATAATAATTCCTTTTATACACTCTCCATAAAATGCTATTGCTAATTTTGCCCTTCAGATAATTATCATCAGCACTTTGACTACTTTTTTTCTACACTGAAACATATATCACTTTTTTCTATTTGAAATGCCGGTACTGATAATGAGACAAATGAAAAGTAGACTCTAGTTTTTAGAGGACAGAAAATTAAAAATAATAAATAACTGTTATGACTGTCTTAAGAAATACCTTTTGTTCCTTCACTTTCAATATTTGACATTGTCATCATGTAACTATCCCTGTCCATTACTTCTATTCAGGTGTAAGAAAATAGGTATGAAAGTGCTGTTTAGAGTAAGTTTTAGCACACCAAAATTATTACATAATTCTCTATGACAAAGCTGTCAATGGAGAAAAAGATGAAGAATGAGATTTTAATCATCCATAGCCCTTAACATACAAACTTAAAAACGTACAAGATATAACTTTCTTTACACTATCAACAACTAAAGGAATACATGGTACCTATACCATACAAATTGCTATTTGCACTTTGATGTTAATGCTGTAACAGAGTGATTTGGGGATTTTTCTGCTGCACAATCAATGTCACAACTAGCTTTCCATACTCTGCCTCATTTTTTCTATTTGCTTCTCCGCTTTGCCTCTTTTGTCCTTTTCCCATCAGTATTCAGGGTGTGGGTTCTTTCCTCCTTACTCACCCCTCAGTCATTTCTACATGTATAGGGTCTCCTTTCCTCGAAGACTGTTTTTTCTTTGTGTGTTTTTTTTCTTGTGGGGGGGGGGGGTACTTCTCCATTCCCTGCAGTGTTTTAAAATGTTGGTTTTCTGCAGAGACCAGTCTACAGTGCTGACTTACAAAACAGAGCAATACACTATTTCACCTTCTGCAAAAATGTCACCATCTTTTATTTAGAGTACAGGTAATCTTACTTTCTTCTTCATTTTTGTTTTACAGTGCCATATATCTATTTAAAAAAAAAGAAAAAAGAAGAAAGATATTTGACTTTAAGAGGCACACTGTACTCAAAATTTTTGGGAGTTTTCTCAAACAGCCAGTCAGTACTTTGGCTTTATGGCCATTTGTTTGTAGTGGAAGGGCCAGAGGCAGAAAAAATCCAAGGTTTAATTTCAGTTCCAGTCTGCTGTGATGACAGTGGACCTTTTTTTTTTTTGTTGGAGGGGGAGGGGGGTTTATAGTACAAAGGAAAGGAAAAAAGATGGGGTTTGTGTCAGTACAATTCAGTCCCATTTCAGTTGTGACCTCAAACTTTGCCTGCTCAACCTGTAAAAACTCACATAAATGTTAAGCATTACTAAATAAAATAACAAAAATAGTGATTCCTCTATCTATCTAGCTTGCTATTTGTTCCAGCAAAATCTTCTACAGTGATTGGACAGAATGCATGAAATTCAAGCTTCTCTACCAGTCATTAATTTGGCACATTTGACAAAACATTCTAATCATGATTTTGCCTGTTATATAACTGTAATAGGTCCCAACCCTTCATCTCTTCATGTCTTAAAGGAGAATGAAACCTCCCAAATAAATGCATTTTAATAGAAGCAGAAAAATCAAAGAAGCATACCAGTGAAAGGTTTAGGAAAATCAGACAACTAATAAAAAAAAGTTATGAATTTTTGAAATCTTAAAATCGCTAATGAATGGAGATCTGAAACTGGCATTGTCCTCATTATGCTAATGAGATGCTGTGATGTAAATGTGCTATACTTCCCAATTGCCTCATACAAATAATGTTGTAAACATCCACTTTCCTTGAATATATCTCAGAAAACCTGATTTCTGTATTATAGGTGGTGTTCATAAATTTATTCGTCACAATTATATTTCAAGCACAAAGTTGATAATTCAATTTTCTTTGTTTAAAAGCTGAAATCTTATAATTTTCTTATTTATTACATATAAAGCGAGGACAAAAATGTCATAGCATCTCATTAGCATGAATATGTTGCCAATTTCATTTAGCAACTTTAGGTTTATAAAATCTTCGTAAATTTTTAAATTTTTTATCTGTTTTTCCTCAAACTTTCAATGATATGCTTCTAAGATTTTTCTGCTTCTGTTAAAGTGCATACAAGATTTGGGTTTCATTCTCCTTTAACTTCTGAAACACCCTCTTTATAAGTCTCCTACTAGAACATCAGATTAAACAGCAATGACTAAAGAATACACCAGTCTTGTTGACATCATGGGTCTAGGTATAATACGTACATAGTGCCAGCAAAAAGGTAGAGCATACAAGGTAGAGCATACAAGGATGAGAGTGAATACAAGGTATTTCACATTAACGGTATGCATGTGTTAGCATTTAGCACATTGAGAATATCAAGAAACTTATTTGACAGGATTTGATGAGGAAGCATCAACATTATGTTATGAATTGTTTACTTAGACCTGTGTGGCAGATGTACACATTGTGACAGTCAACATACAAATGAATCCTGTCAAAATTGCATTGACAAAATTGACAAGTTTGCAAGGACCTAATAACGAACTGGCTTATTAAGGCAGCCAAGAAAGTCTTACACACCACTTGTACATCAGTCTCTTCACAGGCTTTCCATTGGAAAAATGTATTAATCAAACTATCCCCGATCATGCAGGTTTGAACAATGACGTAGGTACAAACTACGTATCAGGAATGTACAATGTTTGCTAAAGACATGTTGACTCTTAACAGTAGCTGTTGTATATTCATTAAATATAAAATATTACGTAAATATTAAGTACTAATTATGTAATAGGAATGGACAACGTTAACCAAGAACATGCCAACTCTCAACCCCATGGGACTTGACCATTACTTGGCCTTCTTGTCCTGTGCTTCAGCTGGAGGTCCCATGAAGATTGCATCCTTCAACTGATGGAGGACACCGGTAAAAAGCAGCGTCCCACCAAACACTAAGGCCGTTCCAAACCAATGCCATGAGGTGAAAGGATTTTGAAAGTAGATGATGGAAGCAACAAGGCTGATGAACTTGCGGAGGGTGACAACTAGCGTGGTGATGAGGGATGGACACTCCGAGGTTAGGATGAACACACCACGAATGCATATATACGTAAGGTCAAAGGTTAAGGGAACAAATGAGTAGTTTGTTTTCATTGAGTCCATCTCGAAAATCTCTATAACACTTTATTTTGTTTGCTTTATATCTGTTTATGTTTCTCTAATATTTGCTTTAATATATCTTTCTATCTCTCTCATGCTACATCTAATGCTTTTTACTCTTGAATCATTCATTACCTTTATTTTTGTTTCTGTATCTCTATTTGCGTTCTTCCTTTTCTTCATCTCTCTTTCTCCTTTCTTCCTCTCCCCTCCTCCCTCTCTGTTTTTCAGTCATAATATCATCTTTTTATCACCCTTTTGTTTATGTAACCAGAAATTTTGTCTCTCAGAGTTTCGATCCTTCACATTGCCAATATGTTTTCTTTCCTTTAATATGATCATAAATAAAATAAAAAGGATATTGTGTCAGCATATTCCCAATAAGATAAAGCCACATCTTTGGTAAAGATATTCCAAGACCAATCATAATAGATTCTGGAAAGAAAAAAAAAGATAAATAAGAACCACATACATACCCTTACAAAAATATACTTGCCAGAAATTCATAGATGCAATATTAACAGTTAAATGGATATTAATAAAATATATACTGGTAGTGTCCTAAATAAAGTGCACTTATAGAGACAAGATTTACCTGCAAGTTTACAAGATCTTAAAGCTCTTATAAAAAGTGGCTAAACTGTAAGTGCAGAAACCTGTCCCATTCATCCACTGTACTTTTATGTCCCATGAATAATCATTTATTGTCTGCACATAACAACCATGCTTATATAATATGAATGTAATCAATTCCAAAATTTCATGAATGAAATCAAGCTATCCTATTACAAATATCTTTTTTAGTACTCATTAGAACCCTATAAACTATGCAATGTTTTATGTATTCGTGAAGTGTCCACCACATTATCAAACATCACAATGACCATGAGTAAACAAGATAATAACAAACACCACAAGAACCTCAATCAACTTTCTCTTTAACCCATAACCAATTACAGGCATCCAGTCAACATTGCTTTTGATCTCACAACTGCTGTTTTCATAAATATAAACATTATGGTCATTCAGAAAAGTGACTGTATTTCATGCGCCATGTGTTCCCTCCCTATAAAGATGTATAACTTTCTGAAGTCTTTTACACAGCTACATTTTGCTCATATTTAAAATATCAATTATACTGGAAACAACTAAAAAAAGAATAAAAATTCAAGAGAGACATGCCTCCTGCATGTTTGTAACTTCTAGTTTTGTAATTGTGACTGGATGATAAATTTAATATTTTTTCTTTGCATCATACTAAACAAATAATGTTTTGGCTTGAAACATTTAATCTTCATTCCCTGGCCTTTTATTATCAATACACATTATTACCTATATGGGGTAGTTTTACGGTGCACTTAAAATCCATATTTTCCGCGGTCCGAGAACGATCTAGTTCTGAGCATTCATGATTCCCTGATATTTTCCCTCTTCCAGGTTTCACCATTCACTTTGTGAATAAAAAGTGCGGTCAACATTGAGCCAGTGCATACGTGCAGTATTGTGTACACGTTAAAGTATAGGCTTAAACAATGGATACGCGCAGTAACAATTTACGTCACAATGGCTTGGCCCAGATTACATACCTGCATGAATAACCTGAAATTAGAGGGACTGACAGGCAAACAGACTTGTTTGTAATTGCTATAAAATAGGCATAGATCTATACATGATATAGGAAATAATAATAATATTGACTGGCTCTACTTTCGGGGAATATCGAAAATGTTGCCCTTAAAAAGAACCATATTGCCCTCGTCTTCGACTCGGGGCAATATGTTTCTGTTGCGGGCAACATATTCTGATATCCCCCTCAAGGCCAGTCAATATTATATAAATGTACACATTAGAGAAGATAATCTTGGTTGGTGAAAACTTTGATCAAATGCCTTCAAGCCACATCATTTTGAATATGTTTAAGTAAAAATAGAATGACATTTATTGACAGCGTGTCCTTCTGGACATGTTTTAGTAGCAAATAAAGAGATGGTAACAGAATACTTATTCTGAGGTTTCATTGTGGCCTTTCTTGAGGAGTGGTCATTGTATGGAGTTCAACTCACCTGTAGAACTGTACATTACAGCATGATGATAGATATCTCGACCCATGAGAAGAAACCCTGGTAGAGGTAGCGCATGCTGGAATATCAAAGACAAAAAAAAAAAAAGTTTTAAATTTGAGACTTCAAGCTACATCAAATTTAATAGAGAATACTTTTTTACTTTGAAGTGGATACTTGCGATATTGAATTGATTGTAAACAATGTAATCTAACTCATATCAAAATTTACACCTACCAGAGTCAAAAGTTAATCACAATTATTGAATGGTTTTGTGTTTTGTGCATACATACATATGTGTGATCTGTGACTATATTTATAGCGAGTCGTGACTGCATTAAATTTCATAGAATACTTTTTACTTTGGAACGGATACTTGCCATATAGAATCAACATTATAAACAGTGCAGCCTACATGGAATTAATATCAACATTTTTAAAGAGAAGAAGCCTCAATCATTTTTGACTATATACTAAAATATTTTTCAATCACAACTGCTGAATGTACTTGCTTCTCTTGTATACATGTATTAATGGGAGACATCTTGAAAATACTGCATACAGTTATGCGAATATACTTGAACATGCATTAACACAGGAATAATGTGTAATACTTATGAGTAGTGATCTAAATATTATTACGCGTTAGCCAACAGTGATCTTTTGAAAAAAAAAACTATCTTTATTTTTTTTACACTTTTTGTACACTGATAATCACGGTTTTCTAAAACTTTCTTTCAATATTAACACAAATACGGTATGTCAAAAATAAAATTATAATATACAATTAAATTCTCTTGTAATTCTTAGAACAAAAATGTATGTGTGAGACATCATTACATTTTACAAGATTCTTCCAACAACAAACAAGTGACTTAACCACATACCAGAATGTGGAAAAAAGTACACCATTTATTCCAGAAAATCATGAAACATAATTCTTCTCCATTCCCTTAACCTTCAGAAGTGGATAGGGTTGTTAAATCTTAAGGTGACATATGCTACACATTTACATGTAGAATAACATTCTCTGAAATCAAGGCTACAAACAAGAACCATAAATTCACCTGAAGCAGAATGTTTATAATACTGACACCCTTATTTCAGAGGATTTCAAAGGTTCGTCCATTACGTGTGTGCACTATTTTTTGTACTTCATGACTGAAAACAGGTTCCTTTACTTTATTTATTTCTGATATTTATACAGGTTGACTCATCATCACCAATATTGGTGGTCTTCCATGAGGCCCTGATAGCAATAATAAGTAACAATAATAGGCAACAATATCATGAAAATAAACTCATAACATAAAAATAAATAAGAACATACATAAATATATATATACATATATATGCAAAGTATATGGTATCCTCGTAATTAACTTTTGTTTTTAACAAAAATGTTGAAATCGTTGCACATTCTTATCATCTTAATAAATCATCATATCACTTGGAATTATTCCAATTTAATATCTCGACCATGGTTTGATGTTTACCATATCTGTATTGTCATTATTTCCATAATGCTACGTGTACTATTAATTCATAGAAATAAAAACATAATTTACTTAATAAAAAAAATAAAAAATAAATAAATAAGAACATACATGAAAAATAAATAAGAACTATATAAATATATATACATGTACATATATATACAAAGTATATGGTATCCTTGTAATTAACTTTTGTTTTTAACGAAAATGTTGAAATCGTTGCACATTTTTATTATTTTAATAAATCATCATATCACTTGGAATTATTCCAATTTAATATCTCGACCATGGTTTGATGTTTACCATATCTGTATTGTCATTATTTCCATAATGTTACGTGTACTATTAATTCATAGAAATAAAAACTAAGTCAAAAAGGAAGTTGACCATTTCCAAACAATGATTGGGTCAACAAACCACATAATTCTAAATGTTATGGGTAGTAAGAATATCATAAAAACAAACTATTAAACTGGCATGATGGGATTAATAAGTGATATACCAGTCACTATACAACAAACCACAAGTGTCAAGAATGGTACAGGTATAATGAAAAAAAACAAAAACTATGTTACATAATATGCATATCAGAAAGTAGAAGCAGAACATGCTAAACATCTACAAAGGGAATAAAATAGGGATCAAGTATACTAAATTCCTTGAGACTGAATAACTTTTGAAATACTTGATGGAAAATGCTAAATTTCTTGAGCCATTGATAAAGGTGATAGTGTCAATTACCTGATGCTTATTTTTGTCAATTTTAACTGTACAAAATCATATAAATCTACTTAATCTTGTATTTGCACAACTCTTTCTGATTTATGAATGAATGTGCACCATTCATAATACACTATTGACTTTGAAAGCACAAAAAATATGTATTACCCTATCTACTCTAAATCTGTATAACTGTAACACAAATTATTCATGTTTAAATTCATTATCTGTTTCGATCTATAAATTCAAAGTACAAACTTTCAAGTACTAAGTGTTACAAAAAACATTTCCCACTTTTGATCCTTAATAGTTCGAAAACTATATATCAGGTAACACTGTCATTGATATGAGTACTAGCTGAATAGTGTACAATTTAGTTGGAGGTGATTTGAATATGAAAGCATAAATAAGTTTCATTAAATCCATGATTAATTTTAAAGTTGGGTTCCAGATTTTGGTCAAATTTTAACCCTCTGTACAAAACTTGAACTTTACACAGGAACCAATGATGTGTATGTGAGTGTGTGCTTACAATGACCCTGAACAGTGGACATGAATACCACCTTTTCAGAGCTCTGCTGACCAGGGGCCAGTTTCTCGAAACCGTCATATGTCTAAGTTCTTGACTAAGTCAGCGCTAGTTCTCTAGTTGTCCGCTACGTGTTTCACGAAGCCGTCTTTACCAAGATGCGCGACAACTTCCTGACTAAGGACTTATGACGCCTCCAAACCTGTCATATCTTTTTTAGTCGACGTACAGCGCCATCACATGTTATTTATTGGGTAGATTATGGTCGGCAAAAAGGGACACTACATACTTCTATGCAACTCTTTCTACGCACTCACTTTATCTGGAATTTATCCATGTTTATATTATGAAAATTATATGAAAATACATAGTGTTTTTGTTCAAGGCTTGTCTCCACTTAACTCTAGTGAATCAACACTTTTTCCACATTCTAATGGATAAAAATACAAAAACAACAATAGTCTAATTGAGGTCATTTCAATATGAAAGGAACTTTTTTTCTTCAAATGAAAAAGAAAACCATAATAAAAACGATAACAATAAAAGACTGACAGGAGATAGGCCTGCATTAAAATGTGGTGGGATTAAAAAAAAAGAAAGTTAAACCAAAACTTGTCAAATTAATCCCATCATTGGAAACTGGAGAAAAAAAAAAAAAACAACTATTGACAAATAAACATTGGGCAAGAAAAAAATACAAGCCTTATTGATAAGCAATGGGAAGTATTATAATCTAAAAATATATATAAATTCATAACTGTTGCCAGGTATGTTTTATGTCAAAATGAATTTAGTAAGTCTCTTAACTTCTGATTGCAAAGCTATTTTACGATATGGGTCCTTTATATCTGATCAATTAGCATGAAAAATTACGTGCTACCATAATAAACTTGAAAATCACATGTTACTTCTTATATAATAATTACAAGAGTGCTTTTTGTATGAAAACAAATAATTGGGCAATCTTTGTAAATGATTTCTATAAAAGATTTCTTTGGTGAACTAAAATCCGACGAGGGAACTGTAATATGACACCGTAGGCCAGCCATAGTCAACGGCATATTCTCTGGTTTTCAGACCCATATCAGTGTAAACATAGATTATATCGACGATTTTTAAAATGAATACTTTGAAATATACGTGTTTAAACTTATAACATGAATATTTTTGTAATTTCCATATCATACTTAAGCCCCAAAACATTATGTAAAACATTCAAAGCATATTATTATTACAATGAAAATATATGGGTTTATTTTGATAAACTATCAAATGACGACATCCGGGGGGTACCTATCCAACGTAAAACTGGCTCACCGATCGTGAAATCAATCACTCATATTTTTCATTTTACAAGCGAATCCATCATGTAATTTACATAATTTAAAAAGTGCTTGGCATCTATTATACCCTTCCACATTTTCTATTTTCTTTTATTCCATAGTTCATTCAAATATTTGCAGTTGAGTTAAATTTAGCTTTTAAAAATATAGTGTGATTGCAACCAAGGCTATGTGTCGGCTCCTACTCTCGCCGATAGTATCGATATCACGAGATGTCTAGCTAGTAAGCTCTTCGTGAAACAGTTTAGGAAGATCATGGACATCTCCGTAGTTGGCGGATAAAGTTATGACTGTCTTGTCGTTGGTTTCGAGAAACAGGCCCCAGGCTTCTGGTCTCTTGCTCCAAGGCACATAAATACTTTATTAATAATTCATGATTGATTGCCCTGGGCACTGCTAGTCTGAATTCATGGTAAAGGGTAAAATGCATGCACATGAAAAAAGTAAGCACATGTTTCCATGTGCTTGCATACACTACATTTCATTCCAGCTAACAATCATTTTCAAATTTTGTCTCACATATCACTAAATCATCATTATTATCATCATCATCATCATCACTGTCACAATCATGATCATCATCATTATTAGCAGCAGCAGCATTATCATCACCATCATAATCATCATCATCCTCATCATCATTGTTACATTATCCTAATCATTATCATCATCATAATCATCAATATCATTGTCATCATCATTATCATCACTATCATTGTCATCATCATTATCATCACTATCATTGTCATCATCATTATCATCATCACTATCATCATCATCATCATCATCATCATCATCAAGGACAACATCAATATTCCTATCCTTTGAATGACTTAAATCACTTCGCATTACTTTGATTGCTTCAAAATCCATTAAAATGACATCTCAGTGAAATGACTTTACTCAGTTAATGCCAGAGGATGAATAAAGACTAGCTGTGATAGTGGAATTCCTCATGAATAAATATAAAGCATTCAAACCCTGGCCATTATCCAGGACCATTGTCTGGGTGTTAACCACACACTCCCATACACACCAATTGACCCCTGTGCAAAGTTAAAGTTTTGTACAGAGGGTTGAAAATAGAGCAAAATCTGAACCCTAATTTAAAAATTAATCTTGAATTTAATGAAACTGATTTATGCTTTTATTTTTAAATTACCTCCAACAAAATTGTACACTATTCAGCTATTGCTCATATCAATGTCAGTGTTATCTGATATATAGTTTTTGAACTATTAAGGATCAAAAGTGGGAAATGTTTTTTGTAACACCTAGTACATGAATCTGATTACTTACAGAATAGAAGAGTGCTTCTCGTGGATGTTTGCCATGTTTCTTGTAAAGACTCTCTTGAAAGATTCCCATACGAGCAGAAAGAAAGAGTGCAAAGGTCAACATACATATACCTAGATGGAGGAAACACAAATTACATGAATAAAGAAAAGATAAGGTACTGTCTGTAAACAAATTAGTAATTATATACTTATTTCATATATCTAATATTTTAATGACATCTAGATTTGGACCTGCAATATCTCATGAACTCAGTCATTTGCACTTGTCATTCCAGAATGTATGTATAAACTTTTTTATTTGCCCTTTTCATTCTAGAGTCTACTTGTACAGCACTGGGGGTATGTACAAACTTTTTTTTATTTGCCCTTTTTATTCCAGAATCTATTACGTCCTATTAGACATGACTATGCACACTTTAGACAAGTTGAATTACAGTGCAGTAGGCCTCGAGTCCAGTCTCGAGTCCATATTTCTTGGGACTTGGACTCGGACTCGACCAATGGTGACTCGTGACTTGGGTGAAAATCGGGCCGCGAACGGCAACGAGACCAGCAATTTCTTCCGTTTTCCGCTTTTAATTTTAGTTAAAAAATTACCCCAGGGCACGCAAAAAAAGCCACTATTTTTGTGCACCTTGCTCGATTGAGCGGTATTTTGAACATGAACTTAACATCGATCGCCGTAATGGTACGAGAAGGTGCCCAAATAGACACTGAGATCACACGTATGACACAGCCAAGTATTGAAATTGATATTAACCATTTGGAGATAGATTAATTCTTTAACACACGTTTCCCCATAGACCCCAGCCTGGGATATCTTGGGCAGTCTCAAACAGAGTACTACTCCAAATGTATTTCAAGCCAGTATTATGAACTACTACAGTTTTTATCTTCTATTGTTTTTCGTGCAACCTATGTTCGGGTGGCAAAAAGTCAAAGTCGGCAATTCATAATTTTTGGCAGTGTCAAACGGTTTTATTACAGTTTAACAATTACTTTCGTTTTACTTGAGTCACTTAGTCATGTAGTCAGTTTCCAAAATGAATGTTAATGTTGCACTTGTGTTACAAGTTTAATGAACTAGCTGATACAAGTACAAGGGTTTTATTACGGTTTGACAATTCACTTTTTTATCACTTTAATCAGCTATTTGATAAGATTGAACTATTGGTGTTCATGGTGAAATATTGTTTTTCCCTTTTTTTTTCCATTTCAGTTGGAAACTTTGTTTCCTATAATCTGGCTTTAATGGCATCCAACCTGTTATTTTTTTTGTTTTGTTGACTTACATGTATAATTGATATGTTGATAGAATTTTGTTTAAAAAAAAATTACAAGCCTTTGAAATGAACAAATATTCATTTGTGTATCTTTTCTTCATTGAGGTATCACAGAAACAATACAGTCGACTCTCTATAATAACTGTGGATACAAGCAAAATACTTGGCCTGATAAGGCTTGTTCACATATGAGCCATTTGTCAATGAGACATGTACCTTGGCACCAAAGGAGTGCATGTTCACTTGTTTAGTATTTTGGTCAATAAACTTCACCAGTACAACAAACCATCACCGATAATCTAACCATATACATTTATCTCAACATTTCCAATTCAATTTTCTTACCTTCTGTCAGAATTTTTGGTGTTAATAGCTGGAAATCTTACTGAACTTAATCTTCTTAACCCTTTCGAGACAATTGACCACACTTTGTGGTTTGGCTCAATAACTTGATTAAGCGCTCTAAATATTATACCAGATGCAGAGTAGAAAGAGCAAAAATTTCTACACACACTGTGTCAATATTTTTGGCATGACCATATTGTGTTTGATGCCAGGAATTTTAAAAACGAGAATAAGCTTTAAAATCCTTAAATTGGCAACACATTGAGAGATTCAAAATCATTGTTTTTTTTAAATCGAAATTGGCAATTTTTTCACCTTTTCAACAAAGTTTTAAAGCATGTATATTGTTTTAAAAGACATTACACTTTATTAGAACCATGTAGCACTAACAGAAAGATATTAGTGTTGCGAATTTGAAGAACAAAATGTGATCAATTTAGCCCTTGATTAATTCCTGTCATGAAAGGGTTAAGCACCAAGCGACATGTCACGGCGACAAATCATTCATTTGTGAGCAAGCCTTTATTGTCTGCATTTGTACTAAGAAAAGTTACAATAAATTCAATCCTATGACAAATGGAAGTTTTCAATGAACCAGAAACTATTTATGTTATAGAGAGTTCAGAGTAAGGCATTTATCGTAATATAAATAATGTGATGTGAAAAAAAATTTGCAATTTAAGATGTTCCCACCGGGACTCGGACTCGGACTCAGACTCGGACTTGGATGTCCAGGACTTGGGACTCGGATGCCAGGACTTGGAATCGGAATCGGCCTGACTACAGCACTGTTGAATTATAATCTTTATCTTGGACCTCAAGAAACCACATAAACAATATTCTAAGCCCAACAGACTTATTACCTGAACTTTCTCCTGCCCTCATCCACCAAATTTCCTTAATTCATCTATTCAAGCCCAATATCAAATATTTGCACTGCCTCTTAGGAATGTTGTGATTAAGAATGGACAAATCACTGCAATATAAATGAAATGTACTGGTATGCACATACACAAGCTCCCTCAACAGATATGCCTCCCTCATAACTGCATTAGCAAAAATTGCTTATAATACAAATAAATGCTATTGAGAGATATTTCAATCAGAGCAACATTTATTGCGAGAAAGGGAGAGAGGGAGAGGGAGATAGAGAGAAAGAAATTGAGGAATCTGACAATGGCTCTCTTACCTATAACCCATAACATGAAATCTGATGTAGATTCAAATCCCTCTGTCTTAGGCTGATCTTCACCACCCTGTAATGAAAAATAAATTGATATCATATCAATTTTAATCTGTTTTAACTGAGACCTTGCTCACAAGTACCTTGCTTTTAAAGGGTATCCCTCCAGTTAATCTTCTGATTTTATTTCATTTCATGTAAAATGTTTACAGGGTATATTGTTTTGTTTTCTTAAATAAATGCAACGAAATTAAATAAATAATAATAATAACATTAATGTTTGTTTTATTCAGCGCATAATAATTAATACTTAAATCTCTATAGAATAATCTTACATTAACGTATCTAAAGAAGAATTGTATCACTACTCCAAGAAAAAGTAGGTCTTAAAGGCTTTCTTAAAATCACCACAGGAGTATATATTCCTAATGATTAAGGGAAGAAAATTTTACTGAGTAGGAGCTGATGCTAGGAAGGATCAGTTTCCATAACAGACAACTCTCATTCCATGCTAAAGCCGAAGTCTCACTAGAGTGGCGACCGATTGCCGACCAGTGCAGCCAAAAAAGCTGCAAAAAAAAAAACACCATGGACTGAAACCCCAAAACCTCTCAGCAACTCGTCGCCTATAGGTTGTACACAGGGTGTCCAATGGGTTGTAGACCGGTTGCCTACTTTTATACAACTGTTTCAAGATCGGAAAAACCTTCTGCCGACCACTTTGGTCAGCAAAAGTTTTTCGGTGCAATATCGAAAACCTGTTATTGGTTGGCGACCGGTCGTTTACCAATGAACACCTTTACAAGACTGCATTGTTGAAATAATGGAATCAGCAGCTTAATGGGGAAGTAATGCAACCATAAACCCTTCTATGATCAAAGATAAAGAACTAACTGTCGTTGGTCAGCAAACGGTCGTACACCCAGCAAGACTTAGGCTTAAATTTCACATACATATTGCCGGCTGCAAACTTGTCGCCTATAGGTTGTACACAGGGTGTCCAATGGGTTGTACACCGGTCGCCTACCTTTATACAACTGTTCAAGATCGGAAAAACCTTCTGCCGACCACTTTGGTCAGCAAAAGTTTTTCGGTGCAATATCGAAAACCTGTTATTGATTGGCGACTGGTCGTTTACCAATGAACACCTTTACAAGACTGCATTGTTGAAATAATGGAATCAGCAGCTTAATGGGGAAGTAATGCAACCATAAACCCTTCTATGATCACAGATAAAGAACTAACTGTCGTTGGTCAGCAAACAGTCGTACACCCAGCGAGACTTAGGCTTAAATTTCACATACATATTGCCGGCTACCAACAGCTATGTATTGTCAGAGGCAGTAATGGCCTTCTTGCCGGCAGCAGACGATATGTACACGAATGTCACTACACTTCTATTAAATAAACCTGCACAATTATTAGTTTTATTCTCTTCAAAAAAGGTGAAGATGATAGAGGTTGTACAGTACAATTTGATACTTACAACTCATGGAAACTTTTTTCTTTAATTCAATTTTAGATTTTTGCATGAATTTTAAATATGATTTTTTATCTTTCACTACTTAAGCAATAAGCATGCAAGTTTACCGGTAGTTTAAGAGCCCACTTTGATGTCATAATAAATACAAGATTACTTTGTTTGATTTGAGAAATAAGCATTCTACTTACCACATTCTTGGCTGACATGAGAGTACACACACATATTCCTGTTGATATCATGAATATAGCTATATACTTGGATGGAGTATAGCTACAGAATACATGGAGAAAGAAAGAGTATTGAAATGAAATTACATGATTAGCGGTACTTAACAATTACTTTATTTGTGAGTACAGGAAAAGTGAATAACTGAATACAATTAAATTTAAGTTATTCTAGAATCATCAAAATATCAGAATTTACAAGATTGTAGTAAAAATCTATTTTCAAACACTCACCGTTTGTTCAAGATGATGATACCCAGAGCCATGTTTGCTATAAGAGACCCCTGCAAATTATTTTATAAAAACATTAATTTATCATGGAAATGACCAAGGACAGGAAACCACTTTGTATTAAACATTATAAGTCACTTGTAAATAAAAAAGTAGCACACTTGCATATATCACATAATACAGAAACAATACTTGGACAACAATTAAAATAATCTGAGGCATATATCCTTTAACCTATACTGTAATTTCTTTCATTATCATGTTTTTTATGAACCTTCCCATGGAAAGCAATCTCCTATTTATAGCAAAAACATCAACAAGGCAATAATCATATTTCTTACATAATTGTATCAACAAATGTGTGTACAAACTACAAGAAGAATTTCCTTATACTTACACTTCTAAAGATTGTATGAAGAGGGACAGATATTTTAAAGTTGAGTGCATAGTTGTTGACTACACTTGTAGTAAAAAAAAATGCCACCATAATGAAGTAGTACCTGCAAAGAGATTACACATTACCAAAAATCATTTTTTATCAAATATACAAATATTGATTGGATGAAGATATCATATGATAATCTCATTTGAAAGAATATTGTATACAAATTGAATACATATTTGTTTACACATTCATAAAAACCATTTTCATTTGATACATCCATGAACTTGTTCAAAAATAAACAAGAGAATGTGAACTGATTTTAGGTGATTTTTCTTCTAAGATACTATGAGGTGAGTTCCACAAAAGTTTGGAAAAAGGTCTTTAAATAAAATACATATTTAAAAGGTATGATTTTCAATAACCTATAATACGGCAAAATGATCGATCAATGGAATACTATCATTTACCCCACAGGTCCATGTACTTACTTGATAGGTATAATTGGTCTCTTTGTGCAAAATTGTGTGGTTGTCACAAATCCCTCCACAGCAATGAGAAGAAACTGAGCAAAAGTAATGATGTTACCACTCCCTGGGAATTCACTGTTTAAAGATCAAAGGAGGATACTACAAATGAGAAAAGTAAAAAATGGGCAGTACAGGATGAAATAAGAAAGATGGAATAAGAATACACTGCACCTACAGTTTATTCTGTATTCTAATATGATAAATATAATGCAAGTGCCTTATACACACATTGTAAAAATTGCCAATGAATTTCACATGTAGATGTTGATGTCCATATCACCTTAGGCAGTATCTTGACATACACAAAGGAAATTCTAGCACTTCAGGTCTCTACTCTCCAAGATACATGTATAAAGGAAAATAAAATGATATCTTTATCAAAATATGTAGAGCTTCAACATGTGTTCTCATAAATTCCCCTGCAATATTTAAATGTTTGAGCTCTAACAACAGAAGTTATATAATAAACTCGTTTAATGATGCTCTCCAAAAAGATGACATTCATTCATTCAACATACCTCTTATAATCTACAACAATTTTATCAACTCGTTCCATATTGGCATGATAAAATTCAGTTGCAAACATTCTAAATTAAGAAAGAATATGATTCAACAATTTTATGACTTCTTCCACATTGAAAAAAAAATAAAAAAATGAAAAGGTTAAATATATACTAAACAAAATACAACCATTATTTTGTCTATGAATGAATGAAATACAAAACTGTATCAAAAACATCAAGCAAAAATTGGTCATGAAAAATTATGATTCAGATTGAACATAAACGGTTCTATAACTTGGAAAGTTGAAGTAACATTCAACCATTCCAGATATGAACTTCCACAATAGTGGAAATCCATGATTATATATTTTCTCTACATGAATCCACTAAACTCTTCACAGGACAAGGGTAAGCATACCCATACTCATGAAAAAAAAAAAGAGAACCAAGGATGATCTTACTCACCTTACTATAAGCTCTAAGAAGAACACATTAGCAGCACATCCTATAAACACCATGGCCATAGCCATATAGACATACACACTGTATGCCATGTCTGTAACTGATTAATTTCAGTCCCAACACATAAACCACAGTTAGTCCAGTCCAGTCTGTCCAGGTACACACAAAACCAAAGCCCTGTGAATTAAAGATGAGAAAAGATTATAAAATACAATGTATATTTCATCTGTGGTAAAAGGAACAACTGTATGAGCTGATGTCACTCACACACACATATATGCAAGGTTATTGTCGATAATCTGGCACTCTGTACCTTCATACTGTGGAGAATTGCCTCCCATAAGTGTGTGATCTCTTGCACATACATGTATGTGTACTGGAAAGGAGCAAGATCACCGGCCAAAAAAAAGCCTGAAAATTTCACTTGATCAAGATGATAAAGATCCTATTGAAGAATGTGTCATGAAATCAGATATTCTATCATTCTAAAATGTAGAAGGAAGTATTTTCTCAAAATTTTCCTGATTATTTGGTGTTTTTACCTCTTCAACTTAGAGGTCGTGACAGCCTCCGAAATTGATACAGCCCCACATAATGGAGTAATGGTTCGGAGAGTGAGCTGATGTAATAATTTTGTTTCAAACTGTCATGCTAAGGCTACGTCCAGATTTTTTGAAATTACTTTACTTTGCATTTTATGTTGAACTTACTATGTACATGTATGCCCACGATTACACTATATCTCACAATAGTGCCAGGAGTGTCAAATTGACAGACATGGCACAGCATAATGTTCACTATTATTATCATTATTATATTTTTACTTATTGATCTTTATCAACTGGGCAGCATTTACTTTGCCATGGTACTTTAAAAATATCTGTAGAAGATATCCTACAAGGTGCTTAACTACCACACTTCTGGAACCGATGACGAAATCGGTCATCAGAGAAGATGTTCTTTCCAAATATGTTGGTAAGTGAAATTCTAATTTTGATTCTTTATTGAATACAGTGTTAGGATGCCCTATTACTATATAGTCTTCACTCATAATAATATGTGCATGTATTCACTTAGGTAGGCCCAACTAGACGTTGTACGCATACATTGCCTAAAGGGCAGGGGTTATCAAATCACAGGGCATGAATCCTTGCTTCATATTTTGTTATTTAATTTTTAAAAATTGTTATATTTTCAAAAATTCACAAGTAATAAGGGCAGGTCAAAGAAACAATTATGAAGTAGATCTACATGTAAGTTTCTTGAAGTAAGACAAGTTGAATGATACTGCACAAAAGCTTAAGTAGTCGAATCATATCAGAATCCAAAGTCACTTGTCCAAGACTAGACTAGTAAATCTCTCTCTTCCCGTTGATATCGACATTCACCGGTCGGTGACAGGTGAATGTTAATTTTATAAAAAGAGAAGAGGTCACGTCATATCTACACATTGGATAAATGAACAACCCGCGCTGTTCATCAATGTAGACGGTGCGAAGTCCATTGATTCACATGCCATGCGTGGACTTCGCAATCGCAACATCTCGCTCGCACTCGCGCGGGATACAGACGCACTGAACTCTACGTAGCTGTTCAGTGGATGGAAGCAGTGACGCACAACGCGAAATAACTAAATACGTCCACAGACTCTAAGCTAGACTACACTGTAGTGCCGACTTCGGGGCAGTTAGGTCATCGTTTCTCATGCAAATAACGATTGACTGACTACATGTGCAATGTAAGAAAAACCTCATCCGTCCAGCCGAAACCTTGTAGATTTACACTTTTTTTGTACTTTGTCAATCTTTCAGGTCGAATTAACCCCAGGGAGCTCCAACGCATAGCAACGCTACGCGTTGGAGCTCCCATATGTCCAGAACCACCTTAGCAAACACCAAGGGCCCTCATAGGCCCTTGCCTATGTGGGACTGTGTCCAACATTCACTGTTGCAGCAGTCAAAAACAGACAACAAAATTGCTCTAAGCAAGATTTAATTTTCTTCAATTTGCTAGATTACCTGATTCAGGGACTCTTCAACTCTTACTGTGCCACAAATTTGGGGATTCAGAATTGAAAGTGAAATTTTAAATAATGATTTTCCTCTCATGTATGAATGATCTAGACTGGAAAAGGGCCTGCCGATACACACTAAAGCAATTGAAGCCTATTCACCCATAAAAGCTAGTCTGGAGTACAAGGTTATCTACAGATAAGCTTGTACATGTACAAGTGCACCGAGGGTGGTTTGCAAGGTTCACTGTGCGTGGGAATGGGTGATTATGAGGCATAGTATTTCTGTGTTTACCCATCACTCCGTTAGCATGAATGGCATGGGCTGTACAACTCTGTGGCCAGTACCAGATTGATAAGCCACAGAGTTTGTACAACTAATGTAGGAGAGGGATTCCATGAAGTCAGACATGTAAGACGTAGTCAGCGGAGCCGAACAAAATAGAATGATTTTTCGGTCTAGATCTATATTCTATGGAGACTTCAACTTTAGTATCAGTTGCCCACAAAAATCTCCATTTGAAACAAAATTACATCTCTATCCCCAGTACCTTGAATACAAACATACAGCCCGGCTAATGGTCAATATCACTCATAGCGACTTTACTATACTTCGTATGTAGACTCTAGGCAGTCATACACCTCAACACTTTCAAAACACCACTGCACAAAAGTCACCAACATTCACTCAAAATCGGCATTTAATTTACAAAAACCGACACCAACATATCCATGAAATACAATAAATTCAACTCACCGATGTTGGAAAAGATAATTCCAAAAATGAAATCAGTAATTTACTGTCACTTCTGGCGAAACGGGGTATCGCAAGTCATTGTGTACATTTCCTGATCGCCGCGAGCGCTGACATCTCCTCCAAAAACGTTCGGTCGTTAAAAATTCGGTCCCTATCACACGCACGTAAAAGTCCCGATTTTCCGTGTGTGCGATCGTAGAGATCGATGTGAGCGCGCGATACCGAGTTTCTTTGTGGACAAAATTTTATTGGCCGATTTTAGTTATGAATTTATATTTATATACAGTTATGAATTTATGTTTTTTCTAGATTATAATACTTCCTAAGTTCCCATTGCTTATCAGTAAGGCTTGTATGTTTTTTCTTGCCCAATGTTTATTTGTCAATAGTTTTTGGTTTTGGTTTTTTTTTTTTCCAGTTTCCAATGATGGGATTAATTTGACAAGTTTTGGTTTAACTTTTTTTTTAAAATCCCAACACATTCTAATACAGGCCTATCTCCTGTCAGTCTATTATTGTTATCGTTTTTATTATGGTTTTCTTTTTCATTTGAAAAAAAAGTTCCTTTCATATTGAAATGACCTCAATTAGACCATTGTTTGTTTGTTTGTTTTTTTTTTTGGGGGGGGGTTGATTTTGTTTTTTTTTGTTTTTGTTTTGGGGTATTTTTATCCATTAGAATGTGGAAAGAGTGTTGATTCACTAGAGTTAAGTAGAGACAAGCCTTGAACAAAAACACTATGTATTTTCATATAATTTTCATAATATAAACGTGGATAAATTCCAGATAAAGTGAATGCGTAGAAAGAGTTGCATAGAAGTATGTAGTGTCCTGTTTTGCCTACCATAATCTACCCAAGAAATAACATGTGATGGCGCTGTACGTCGACTAAAAAAGATATGACAGGGTTGGAGGCGTCATAAGTCCTTAGTTAGGAAGTTGTCGCGCACCTTGGTAAAGACGGCTTCTTGAAACACGTAGCGGACAACTAGAGAACTAGCGCTGACTTAGTCAAGAACTTAGACATATGACGGTTTCGAGAAACAGGCCCCTGCTGAATGTGCAGCCTGCTGTAATAGTCCTAACCAAAACATAATAAATATCAAGGTAAAATTGGAAAATCACTTACCAACACGTTGCCTTGGGCCTACTCTTGAATTTGATGTAAAGTTTCTGCACCCCGGTATTGAAAAAGCTGAATTTTGGAGCTTGAAAGTTGTTTGCCGTGACTGGGCTGAGGTAACAGTTGATTGTACCGTTTTTCTGTATTTTACTGCCCTCTTGTGCCCGATATAGAAGATTACTTTTGGGGGTTCCGTGGTATGAGCCGCCGTTTGTAAATTTATCATTTAGAAAAAATTTTTGTATATAATTCAATAATTTGCCTTGTCAAATAATTATTCGTATGAAAATGTCATAGAATGAGTACAGGTATTTATGAATAATAATTTTCATGTTTTTAATTATTTATAAATGATGATTTAACAATATCCATTATTTATATGTATATATTTTGCTTTCAAGTATAAATGATTTCACAATATTTATTTATGTGAGAGGGGGGGGGGGAGGATTCACTTATCACGTTTTATAAATAACAATTGTCACAATATCCAATATCTTTGCTTGACACTGTATTCCTTAAAAGGGAATCGGTAACTTTGTGAAGGCTTGATTTAATAAATTGAATTTTTATATCTGTCTTGTATAATGATGTTCAGAAGGATGAATAAATAGCCAGACATAGAAAGGTTTTCAAATATACAATGTTATTATTAAGAAAAAGTGTGATAAGCTTAAATCAACAGATAAATTGCTCAGACACATTTAACAAGAGCATTACGAATACATAAGTAAAAAAAATCGGCATTCTCATACTTTATGTCCCCCACAATATCAAGTAGCAATTTCTCACCATTTCAGTGTCGCTAATCCTCATCTCAAACATATTCATCCGCGAATAATATTCATCCGCGGAACTACATTTTTACCAACCTTTGCATTAGCGCCTTGCAAGATGCAAGACGCATCTCATGAGCGCATCTCATTAGAAGCGCATGGTCTTCAATAGCGCATCTCTATGTCATCCAAACGCTCCATCATCTTGCCTTCTCCTCCTGTAGAGCACCAAAACTAGGGCGGGTCTCTCGCATTAACCATAAGGTTATTAACCTTGAAAGCTGTCCTCGTCTCTCTTATTATACTCATACTTTATGTCCCCCAAAATTAACTAGGGCAGATCCCTGAAGGTTATTAACCTTAAAAGCTGTCCTCGTCTCTCTTATTATATTCATACTTTATGTCCCCCATATCTGTTGAATTTGGCTGCGATAATCAGCACGTATATATTATATAAACCCCATTTTCCCGTTTTTCAATTCAAGCCGCACTAACCGTCTTCCTAATACGAATTCAGCTTGTTGGCTAAATTAACCTTGAGAGCTATCCTCGTCTCTCTTATTATACTCATACTTTATGTCCCCCAAAGATCAACCAACTTTTGTTTGTTGGGCGCGTCCCGCGCATTAACCTTAAAAGCTAAATTTCACCTTGATAGCTATCCGCGTCTCTCTTATTATACTCATACTTTATGTCCCCCAAAGATGATCAACAAACTTTTGTTTGTAGGGCGCGCGCCGCGCATTAACCTTGAAAGCTAAATTTAACCTTGATAGCTATACGCGTCTCTCTTATTATACTCATACTTTATGTCCCCCAAAGATCAACAAACTTTTGTTTGTAGGGCGCGTGCCGCGCATTAACCTTGAAAGCTAAATTTAACCTTGATAGCTATACGCGTCTCTCTTATTATACTCATACTTTATGTCCCCCATAAAGATCAACAAACATTTAGTTTTTAAGGCACGTCCCGCGCACTAACCTTGAAAGCAAAATTTAACCTCGATAGCTATCCTCGTCTCTCTTATCATACTCATACTTTACGTCCCCCATATCTGTTAATTTTGGCTGCGATAATCAGCACGTACTATATAAACCCCATTTTCCCGTTTTTCAATTCAAGCCGCACTAACCGTCTTCCTAATACGAATTCAGCTTGTTTGCTAAATTAACCTTGAGAGCTATCCTCGTCTCTCTTATTATACTTACTTTATGTCCCCCATAAAGATCAAGAAACTATATTGTTTAGGGCGCGTCCCGCGCCCTAAACCTTGAAAGCTAAATTTAACCTTGATAGCTATCCTCGTCTCTCTTATTATACTCATACTTTATGTCCCCCAAAGATCAACAAACTTTTGTTTGTTGGGCGCGTCCCCAACACATAAAATTTTTGTGCGTTTTTTATTTTACGCGATGGTGATTGCGCAATCATTACCAGCTGGAAATTTGGTGTTACGCCGGAACTATTTTCTCACAACTAGGTCAACAAGAAAAGGGCAACTTTTTGCAGTGGTGAGTTTGTGGGGGACATAAAGTATGAGAATGCCAAAAAAGGATCCCAACAAATATCATGCTTAGTTACAACAATAGTTTATTTACAGATCTACAAATTTTTCAGCCTCTCCCTCTCCCTCTCCCTTTATCAATTAAGTCGAAAAAACATATACAAATGATATACAGTTTCTTTAAAAAATATAACTTCACAAACGGCGCCTCATAACGACAAGGGTCGGCAGTATTTTTTCCCCGTCCGATTTTCCTATCACGGCCACCATACCACCGACAATGCTCCGATAGTAGAGACAACTTGCTTTGGAAGGTGGTAAGATTTGTCTTTTTTATCATTAAGTTTGAAAAAATAATGATAATTTTACCAGCTAGACCTAGTTTCAATACCTAGTCACCCCTCCGGAGTAAATAATTTACTTCATGGTGAGGTAAAGGAGCGTGAGTTAGGTGAAACTTAGTTTCAACGTACCGTAATGTAAGAGGAGTACGAGGTTATAATCATAACCTAGTACATTGGACGAGTGGATTTTGCTGGAAATATCAGAAGTGCTTCCTAACGGCCATTTAAGGTAGGAAAGAGATTTTAAAGCGCTGAATTTGAAAGGAAGTATTTTAAACATTTATCTTACTTTTCCCCCCATACCTTAAGTACATGCGATAGAAAATGAGGCGCTAATGCACTTTCGTATCCATACCCTACCCCTACCCCTACCCCTAACCCTAGCCTAGGGTTAGGGGTAGGGGTAGCGGTAGGGTACCCAATGCGCATGGATACGAAAGTGCATTAGCGCCGAAAATGACTAGTATTTTTGCATTCGTCCCGCGTAGTGGTCAATATGACCACTATACTATAGTATTACGCGTGTCAGAGACCATAAGTCTACGCCGGTAGGCCTACGTCATATTGAACATATGGGACTAAAGATTAAATTGTCGGGGCTAAAGAATGACATCATCACATAGTTCAAAATATATATTTAACAGTTATTAAGCTACAAAAATAATTTCGTTTTCTCTAAATATTGATCATTAATTGAAACAGAAATTGGATGAAACTCACCGACAATATACTATATAGATATATAGACCCTGTTTTTCACTAAATTTCTGAAAGCAAGCTACGTAGACCGGTAACGTAGAGTTGAGTTGTCAAACCAAAAAAGGAAAAGTCGTGAAACGATAAACCAAGTACGGTATATACTATTCTTTTCATCATTATCACTCCAAAAATAATGTGCTAGTCTTTTCTCCTCGATGATACAGTCTTCTCTTTATTCTCTATAAG
>CM046832.1:11366125-11426125 GCA_025618425.1 Heliocidaris tuberculata | reverse complement strand
GTAACATGCACTGCACACAGAAATGTGTATATGGGACTACACACAAATGTTCGGCCTGAACATTTCAGCTGTTTCTTGTCATATTTTGAATGTGAGGGCATTTGAAGAGCAATCCTTTTCAGGGAACATATCTACTATGATAATTTTCCAAACTAACACAATAAGAATGAGAAAGCTCACATATCATTTTTTTACCTTTCCCGGAACTCAAGCTTTCCTTTAAAGACATAAGGCACTATTGCGATTGACAATACAGGAGTCTATAATTATATGGTAGTACTGCTTCTGACCGGTATATGTTAGTATTATATTTTTCACTTTTTGCCTTGTTAATATAATTAAAAACTTTTTTTTTTAACGAATTGAGCAAAGTCTGAAGTCACCAGAAAAGTGATAACCAGCTCTTGAGCTGTCAAAATAGTCGTCATCACACAAAAACTGGTCAAATTCCCAGTGATCAAAACAATGAGCTTATACTGTTCAAAATATACTCCCTATACTGTTATCTTAATGAGATGTTAAACCACTGATTTAGGTCCAGTAGCCGCATCTACTACTATTAGAAATGATAACAGTAGAAATATATGTAGTATTCCATAAATTATGGGTATTGTATAGTCAACTTGTCACTACTGTGATACTCTTCAACAGTGTTTATAATAAATATTGAAACCGTCATTACAATAAAAATAAAAAACCATGCACCTGCCTATAAAGACCAATTTCTTGTTTCTGTTATGAATTGTTTTTAAAACGGTTTTTTTTGTTTTGTTTTGTTTTGTTTTGTTTTGTTTTTTTTTTTTTTGGGGGGGGGGTTTAGAGTAAAGTACCGTAAAATAGTATAGCAGCAGTAAAATTGAAAGTATTAATAACAACAGCAAGAGAAGGAGGATGAGTAAGAATTGGAGCATATAGTAGTTTTTGTATAAGCAACATCAATAATCTACTAGTAGTGACATTAGTATTCGTGTAGTAACCACGCTAGGTAAAGAATGATGCGTGTCCATTCGTAAATATATAATAAATAATAAATAAATATCAGTCCACATACTTACCATGGGACAGTCATATTCAGGCGGTGGGATCTCAGATGGGCCAAAGTTGCCCTTCTCCTTCTGACAGACATAACCAAAGTCTTCTGCTTTACAATCGTAGTCGGCCCATTTCCCGGCGGAGTATTCCCGGCCTGTACTGTCTTTCCCACTCTATGAATATCAAGAGATGGGGCGTGAGAGAATCCACATGGTGTCTAAATAATGTAGCATTTACGCAAATCTTCCACGACCTTAACATGTAAACTCATCTTACGAAATTTGATAGTTAAATCAATTTCCTTGGAGGAATGACATGATCGACAATAAAGAAAGAACAAGCAAAACATCATAAAGATACTCGAACCATTAGTAGTAAAGTTATTATTCCCCCAGTCATGAAAATATGACACGTCATTCCCTCTCTAAGAATAGAAAATGTCTCTTCGGAACCCAAATGTACCACCATGACTATAGTAGGCTATGCGCGATATTTAAACATTTAAACAATTGCGAAGGACTTATTCTTTCATTAATTTATGTGTTTTGCTTCCATGTCAAAAATTTTGACAGACTCTTGTGACATCCTTTGGATTATACCTGGGAATAGGCGAAGACACAATCCTGAGAGTCGGTGAAGTCATCAGGTTCTCCTGCATTCCAGTTAGTATACGTGACATCAGACCCATCGGCCCACTCAAAGGTCATCTGATGGGAAAGGTCATTCAGCCCGATCCACGCCCCTTTACTTGATAGAACTGCAACAAAAATAGATATCACGATCATTCTGTATGTTTATATCTACATCACTTTCGGTTAGGTCACGTCACTATACGCGTTTCCAAAGAGCTTTTGGAAATTATTACCCAGGCTTTAGCTCCGGCAACCGTTATCAGGGCACAGCTCATTCAACATGTTCAAGGAAAATCTTACTGCAGGCACCCTTTTAGTTCTTATTTTATTACTGAAATACTGACATTTCATTTATGATAATGAATAGTGTGTAATAGACAGGGATTGGTATTAAACTTACGTGTCTCTCTGTTATCAGACAGCATTCTATTGATGCTGTATAACTGGTCCGATGAAGTCCTGACCTGTGCCAATTGACCTCCTTTCGACTTGCAGTAAGAGGCCGCCTGAGACCACGTCATTGGCTCATTGACCACGGAATAGCGATGATCTGAAGGAAGAATTTCAAAATTACAAACTTACATAGGCCCAAGCATTGGTAAATCATAAAAAAGGTGATATCAAAAGTTTGATCAATTTTGAGAAATGAATGACAGAACTCTTCCGGAGTAAGAATTTTCTTGTACCGATAACGATAATCAATTATTTTTTGAATAATGATATAGTTCAAATATCAGATACATCAAAATAAATATAGATAGATACAATATCTATATGTGTGTGTGTATATATATATATATATATATATATATATATATATATATATATATATATATATATATATATAATAATAATAAAAACAGATTTCCCCATGCATTTTTAAAATCGAGTTCTATACTCTATCAAAATGAAAATCTTACTTCCTGATCCGTAATAGGCACTATTAGGGTCAATATCTTCACAGATGAACCTCTCATCATTGTCACATGACCAATCGTACCATTCAAACTGGTAGTTCGTAGGATCCGATTCGTCCACAGGCCTGTGACGTAAGAACGAACAAAAGGAAAACTCAAATTATCTTCTCCCATACTATTCGACTCAAGGAATTTATTGGTCATGAGAATGAAATATCTAACATTTGGACAAATCTTAATGAGAAAAAGAAAAAGGGAGGTTTTTAAGTTACATTCTAAAAAATATCTAAAAAGAAGCAACCGTTGTTAATTTTGAAATATGCAGTTTGCTTCTCATCTATCTCGTAAAATACCGCTATTATTGCTCTCTCCTTATTTCTGTCCGATAACGTCATATAGAAGACAGGTAAGACATACATAGACATATTACAGAATGACTTGTGGAATTTGATTTAAGTTTAACATTATATTCTCCTCAATGTGATTCCCGAACGAAGATAACTTATCAAATTCTCTTCGCTTAAGAAAAACGTTTGCTTTTGCCTTTGAGTAATTAAAAAAAAAAGACTTACGCCATAAGACCACAATGCTCCCCAGGAGCTATGTAGTTATTCGGTTCACCTGAACGCCATTTGAAGTATGTCTGAGACGTCGTACCGTCAGGGTCACCACCGGTTACCCATTGACCTTCCTGGTTGATATCATTCACCCCAAGCCAGAAGATATCAGATTCTAAAGGGTTTCATGTGGAAGGAAATAACAAATGAAATGATTATTATGGAATTAATAACAAATTTAGAGCCTAGTTACAGGCAAATTGGGAAAATGAATTCATTAAAAGGGTGTGACAACGGAAATCAAATACATTTTAACTTTTAAAAACCCGTTAAATCAAAAGCACATGAACAGGTACAAAGGGCAAGCGTACAATGAGTTATTTTGCCCCTCTGGACACGGCTACCGAAGTTCCGAGGGACACACTGAAAGACACACTGACCGAAATTTTGGTCAGTGAAATTTCGTGAACATCTACGTTTCTCGCGGTTTGCAGAAGGAAGGTCTACTAGTCCGAATTTCAGTACAGTTAACCCTCATGAATCATGTTGTCTGAGGGCTTACGAGACTAAAGGCTTGCCAGACCGAAATCTTTGTTTTGGGGCCATTCTTACACCCCCCCCAAATAAAAGTAAAAAATAAAGGTGTATGAGACCGAAAACGCAATGGAAAATCATAGGAGGAAAACACTGAAAGACAGGAAAAGTTGGGTTTCAACGGCCTTCGTTCTTGTAAAGATGTTTCCTTCACCCCGGATTTGAAAGCCTTGGTCCCATAAACCTTAGGGCAACTAGGATGATCCTATGAAGCACAACTGTTATATAAGTAAAGTCTACAAATAATATCCTGCAGCAGCCTACAGATTTTGTACAATGCATATCCAAGATGAGCTAGTGATAATCTCCATAGCACTTACTGAAAGGATCATAGATGGAGTTGAGGAGTGTCACCATGTCCTCTTGGTCTTTGTCGTTGTTAATGGTGGCCATAGTACCATCGTACTTCACACAGTGGGCTTGTGCGTCAGCATAGGTCATTGAATCGACATGAGCTGTGTATCTGCCGTAATTTGCATCACCGCCATTGTTCTCGTTTTCACACACCACCTGGAACTTCTTCTCGCAAACCTCGTCATTCCATTGCCAGTTATATTGGTATCTGGTGGTAGATTGTAGGGAGAGAAAACGAATTTATTATTTTTTCACTATGTCTTTGTATAAAGTTATTCTATGAAATAAACCATTAAAAACAAGAACAGCAGAATGGGAAACCATTAAAAAAAACAAGATAAATAATGATAAAAGGAAAAGAAAGGACGTTGAAAAGAGAAAATTAGACGACAACCATGGACAAGTAATTAATTTGAACGGATGATGTAGGAAAGGGGAAAAAATGAGAACTGAAGTAAAAAGGGAATTTAGAATTACAATTAGGCCTTTCAATAAAAACGTTTACATGCGAAATGTCTAAAAAGTTTTGATATAGAATTTGAATATTTGCTTTCAAAAGTAAGTGATTTTAAAATCGAATATTTTGGACATTTTAATCTTTTCAAGCGATCAAGACGTTATTTCTATTTTTGCATGAGTAATCATTAAAACTGATCGTAGGCAAAGAAGAGCGATCAAACTCATTTCTATCTCAGACCCTGACGCAACCTCAAATATTCATACAAGTAATATCTACTTACTGCATACTGACGCAGTCCTCACCGGAGCCTCCTACATTGTCAGGCTGTCCATCGGCCCAGTTTAGGTAGCTAAGCGGTGTTTCATTGGTCCCGTTTCCGTACGTCCATGTATCGTGCTTCTGAATGTCATTCGCTCCGAAGAAATAGTACTGACGGCTCTCTATATTATCAGATCAGGAATACAATAATATTGATTAGTACAAACATTTATGTAATGCTGCCGTTTTTAAATACATTGTAAATAATCTAGACATAAATAAGAATAGTCATAATCTGAATGAATAAAAAAACTTCATCACCAACACCGAAATTGTTCGGCAATTCTTATAGCAACAGGACACCAGTAGATAGCCATATACTGCTGTTAGTTTGTGGCGCCCTTGTTTAAGTTCGTTCAGCCTTATACTCCGCATATCGGTTACATGTTCTGCTCAACACAAGGCTGGCTCCTAATATTGGAAGGTGGTGCAAGTTTCTGTTCCTCCCCCCCCCCCAAATTATAACCTAATAAATCAGAATTCGTTCTAAAATCATTAAGACATTATACACTAAATTACAGGCCTAAACGCATATGATAGCGAACATAACAATGACGTCACATGAAAAATAGGGTATTTTATGATCATCTGCGGAGTGACGTTTTGTCTGTTCTGCCCTGCCTCACGACTGGGAACGCAACTGTGTTCCTCATGTTTCCTTTTCCTTCGCTCCCCCACCCCCTCTCTCTCTCTCTCTCTGTCTCTGTCTGTCTCTGTCTGTCTCTGTCTCTGTCTGTCTCTATCTATTTCTTTCCTTATTATCATACCTTTTGAGAGCATACTAGCGATGTGTATCATCTCGCCTTCACTATGGACAGTGACAAGGGCAGCACCCAGAGAATCGCAGCTTGACAGAGCTTTACTCCACCCTACAAAGTCCCGCTGCACCAAGTAGCAGTGAGACCCATAGCCTTCCCAATCCGTCGGGCACCGGGAGCCGGGAGCTGCATAAAATGTACCAATATAGAAAAAACGATTGCTGACTCTGGTTTTTTAGCGAACTAAATCACTGTAAACCTCAGATCTCTCCTCCCGATATAACTGATTGGGATGTGCAGGTCGACAATCAGAACACTGGCGTTTATAGTTTAGGTAGGGTAAATTGAGGTCCTGTTTCTTAGAACTTGCTATTATTATAATAAAGGCCATAAATCTAGAGAATTTGCTCCCATCCAATCAAACACAACAAGCTAAGTAGCTTATAATTATTGTGACTTGTTATTGATTACAAGTTTGTATAAAAACAGGATCCAGGTAAGTTAAACAACTATAACGATTGAGGGGTTGGGGCGACAATCACACTGATTTAAAACGGGGCATCATAATCACGTAATTATTAAGGGGGTTGCCGCCAATGCACCTCTAAAGCCGGCGCCCTGGGGTAAACAGTCACACGTGAAAAGGTAGATTAGCTATTATAAATAAATTCATTTAAGATACGGATAGCATAATGACAAAACGAAATTACAAGATGATTACCTAGAGTTGTTGGTGCAGGAGATGATCCTGTGCCAGTCTGACCTGAAACATAAACGACAAGAAAGCCATTATCATCCAGAATACAAGAAAAAGAAAGTTTAAGGTAAAGTTATTCTGCATTCAGAATTAAAATGATAATGTTTGATTTAGTAAATATTGTTGTATAACATTCATAAATTCATTCATTACCCTTTCATCTTGCTAGGAAGAAGAGGGTTAGCAATTTTCACAAACAAAACAAATATTTGCAAAGAGACCTTTCCATGTAACATAATTATATGTTAATAGATGTATATCTCTTTCACCTCTCTCTCTCTCTCTTTCTCTCTCGCTCTCTCTCTCGCTCTCTCTCTCGCTCTCTCTCTCTCTCTCTTCTCTTCTGAGGGAGTGAGGATGTTTGTTATCCGTTTGAATTTATTGTATATTTTGCTGATTTGAAAATCAAGTACATGTGAATGATTGAAAGGGGGAAGACGAAATATATAGTCTGAATCTTACTCCTTTTCTTGCAGATGTGAGGGAACGTGAGATCACACTGTTCATCCGACCACATTCCGTTTCCTCTTGCCAATAATACACATTCTTCAATACCATGAAGATTATCAGGCTGGCCTAGACAAGGAAAGGGAAAGAATACAATTAAATTTACTTTTTTAACATTTGTATTGCTATGACGCATTGGGCTATCAAAGCATGATATATCGGTAGTATGTGTTCGCACATACAGAAGGACATATGGAACTACAATTCCTTTTTTTTAATGATAAATCATCTTCCTGTTTTGGACTTTACAAGACAAAATCAATCAAAAGTATTATAAACATGATAAACGTGAAAAACGAATCTCAAGTAAAATATTTTTCCACAAAATAATACCGGTGGACAATAATAACGACCATATTTTGTCTTTGCGAGTTTCGCAACCAATTCTGAAAACAATTGCAACGAAAGAAAAGGAAACAAATTTGTTTTAATTGACAAACCGATAGTCTTTTCTTTGAAACCTTTCCAATTTGTTATGGAAAGATTGCAGGATATGATTATGACCAGTTCAACCCTCACATTTTTACTTATGTTAAATATTGAATAGAGGTTGTGAACTTCGACTCTGTGGAAAAATGGTAAATTTTCACATCATGACGAAATTCTTACATAATTTCATCAATGGAAACAAAATCTGGAACATTCTTATGAACCATTTCTACCAAGAAGAAAGTTTTACAGTACCTGTTTGCCAGTTTAAAAATGAGAAGGGACTACCATCTGTCCACTCCCAGCCAGCTTCATGGTAGCGATCATTAGCTCCTATCCAGAAACCATCTACCTCCGTCTCTGCTATCATGCCTTAAAAAAAGGAATCAAATAAAGTATTCGTCTTTAATTATTCATTATATTTACGGATAACCTAGAAATCAATAGTTACCCCCTCTACTTTTAGCTGGATATATCATATGTTACAGAAGTATTTTTGTAAAAAGTTTGGAAATGAACTAGAATTGAATAACAAGTGTTATCATATCTTTTCTCTGTTCAAAGCATAATGTAGATTAGATGTTGGGCCTTATTTTTGTATATAAAGCTCAGAGATTCACATAAAGATTTGTCCCCTCTACCGACAACGAAATGTGTTCCTGTACTTCTTTAATTCATTCGTGTTTAAGGTATACGAGGCTTAATTTCAATCTAAAAAGTGGTAAAACCGAGGATGATTCTGCTGAACTAACCAACAATAAGATTTGATTCTGCCTCGGATCCGATACTTAAGAGGTTGGCATCGTCTTGTTCACAAGCTTCCTGGGCTAGGTCGAAAGTTAGATATGAATCCTTGTCTATCTTGTAACACCACTCTTCAGTTGGGTCTGCTTTCCAGCCCTCACCACAAATCTCTGCAAAAAGGTTTCAAGATAATAAAAAGAAAAATGGGAATTCGTGAAGTGTTTATAGCCATGATAGCTTTATCACCAGCACATTCTTTTAGTGAAAGAAGGGCTTTAAACGTAGTTAACGAGCTTTTCTACATGAACTTTTAACTGATCTTGAAACTGGGAGCTCTTAGCGGAGCTCATCATCAATTCATTTTGTTTCGGCTTTTACTGCTCTGAAAGAGGATATATATATATATATATATATATATATATATATATATATATATATATATATATAAACAATTGTAAGGAAATAACATATACAAATGCTTTGGCAACTATTGTGGAAATAATATAATTGTGAGAAATGAAAATGAGAGAATAATGTTCAAAACTCACCTGCCCCGACAAAGAAATTAATTAATTAGGTTGAAGATTTGTCAATCTGTTGGTCAATTGAATCAGGTGTCGCCGAAACCACTAGCACGTCTCCGTGGTCTAGTGGTTGGCACTGGCCTTCTAAGCCAACGGCCCGGGTTCGATTCCCGGCGGAGACATTTTTTCAACCTTTGCAAAAATTTCAAAACGGGAGGACAGCTCTGGGGAACTTTGATTTAAGCTACGGAACCATTATTCTCTCATTTTCATTTTTCACAATTATATATATATATATATATATATATATATATATGTGTGTGTGTGTGTGCGCGTGGGTGCGTGTGTGTGTGTGTATAATATATAATGTGTATGTGAACAGATAATGATGGAACGGAATCTAAATTTAACATGGTTCAACCGAACGGTACACACATCCACACCTCTCTCGCTATATATATATATATATATATATATATATATATATATATGTATGTATATAAATACACACACACACGCACAGACACACACACACACACACACACACACACACACACACACATATATATATATATATATATATATATATATAAATGATACCTGAGAGTGATCTTGTGAAATTTATATGAATACTCCTTCACATGCATTGAATTAACGATTCTCCTGAGTTTTGTTTATACATGTTTGATCCATTTTTTTGGGGTCATTCTCAGATATTCTGTCTGTCTTACCTGCTATATCACACTGTGGAATATCGCATGATTCTCTCTTTAAACCATGAGTATCTTTGTAATAGCAGAACGGAGCATCGTAATATGTAGTTGGGTTGCGGCAGTAATTCTCATCCAAACCTATGAGGGATTATTATGAAATCGACAACAAATTACCAACTGAGAGATACAGATCCAGATTCTTTTATTCATCATTTTCAATTAATCTTACAACTTAGTGCATAAGATAAATACATTTCTGATGAGAACGATTTTTTGTTTTTATAAATCCCAGTAAAAAAATTATTGAACATCAATCACTTCACAATATATGATTCACAAGTTTTGACCTCCAGGATATTTGTTTCTCTGAAAAAAGTAGGATATACTAAAAAGCTTGGCTTATATGTTACATGCCCCAAAACTAAGTCAACTTAATCTATGATTGGGTCATTGGGTAGTATTATTAGATACAAAATTATTGTGAAATATAATACAAGCATATTTATCTAGGAACTTTTATTCCTATGGTTTATTCTTAAAGTTTAGCATCGATATTGATCACTGAAAATGGAGGACCATTTTCGAGATCAAATAGTTTTGCAGGTGCACCACCTACAACCTGAGAAGAATTTAAACCACTTTATGAGGGTGATTTCCGCGCCGTTCAGTATGTCTATAAATTATTTTGCGGAAAAGAGGATCATCACCCTTTTTGATAACAAATCACTCATGGATAAACAAAATTCATCATCATCTATGACACTGATGTATACTGGTGAAGGCTCTTGACTCTCATACGAGAGGTCCTGGGTTTGATCCTTGCTCAGCGCTTAATCCTTGACAAGGCGTTTTCCCACATTTGTCCCTCTCGACCCAGGTATTATATGGGGTATCTGCAAGACTGGGGTAATGATATTGCTGGGCCCGCAGGAAGAGCAGTATTAATCATGATGTGGCTACCCTGGGTAAATAAGACCAAATTATTTTATCATTGCTTGGTATCTCTGACCTGAGTTTGGGAATCGTTCTGGGGTGTAGTAAGTATCTGTCCACTCCACGCAAACATGACCCGAGGCTGAAGTACGGGCCGGACCACGATACGATATACCTCTAACTGTAGGATCGTAGCATCCAACATCTTCAGCTGTTAGGTGGAAATATCATTCAGTGTAATGATAGGGCTGTTAATACAACTCTTTCTTTCAGAAGAGGAGATAGTGTTTTAACGTCTAATGCATCATGTATGTACTGACATAATGGGTGCTAGGTGTGGTGTGGGGTTAAAGGATATTAAAGATGATTTCTATGATTATCACACGTAGGTCAGTTATCGTAATCATAGTGTTATGCAAATTACAATCATGAGACAAGCGCAACTGTGAAAAAAAACATTTATAAAGATAAATATTTATGAAATGGAGAATGTAAATGTCTTGAAGTTCCAGCCAATTTTACGCCGTTTACTTTTTTAACTGATGCAATTATCTATTTTCTTTTTGAATTAATGGGGAATGGCTGGATCAAAATCACAATGGAAACGGGTCGCTAGCTAAACACATAGATTTTCATAATTTCTATGAAGCTTGATAAATTATATAATTACTAAGTACTACAGTGGAAAAATCATACTTACGATTACATTCTGGCAATCCACATTATGACCAATCAGTTTTGTTATATGAATGTTATCAAAGAACATACTTACGAATACATTCTGGGACTCTACAGTACCCTCCCTTGCCAAAAGTATTGGAACATAGTGAAATTCGTTCGTTTTTTGGTATATAAATATTCTTTGTTATAGCGATGTTTTGTTCTAAATCACTGAATTATAACCAACATTTCGTTATAAAAGGAAGGTGGACATGTTAATTTAATATACCTGATAATAAGATCTTAAATCATGTAATAGAAATTCATTAAAACATCGCTTAATTACATGTCATAAATTGCCTCCTGTGTAATGCATGTATATATGTTGCAATACCTTTGGCAAGGAAGGGTATGACCAATCAATTCTGCTATGAATGTTATCAAATTAGAACATACTTACGATTACATTCTGGCACTCCAAAATATGACCAATTAGTTCTGTTATGAATGTTATCAAAGAGCATACTTACGATTGATTCTAGCACTCTACAAAATGACAATATAACCAATCAGTTCTGTTATGAATGTTATCAAAGAACAGATTTACGATTACATTCTGGCACTCCACAATATGACCAATCAGTTCTGTTATGAATGTTATCAAAGAGCATACTTATGATTACATTCTGGCACTCCACAGTATGACCAATAAGTTCTGTTATGAATTTTATCAAAGAACATACTTACGATAACATTCTGGCACTCCACAATATGACCAATCAGTTCTGCTATAAATGTTATCAAAAAGCATACTTACGATTACATTCTAGCACTCCACAATACGACCAATCAGGGCCCTGTTTCATAATATTTGTCATCAATAACAACTGCCTCAATTCTATGACAAAGTCGCTCTCAGCCAATCAGATTCAAGGATTTCAGTAGCTACTAACAACTATTGTAACTTTTCATTGATAACAAATTTTTATGAAACGGGACCCAGTTCTGTTATGAATGTTATCAAAGAGCATACTTACGATTGATTCTAGCACTCCACAAAATGACAATATAACCAATCAGTTCTGTTATGAATGTTATCAAAGAACATACTTACGATAACATTCTGGCACTCCACAGTATGACCAATCGGTTCTGTTATGAATGTTATCAAAGAACATACTTACGATTCCCTTCTGGCACTCCACAGTATGACCAATCGGTTATGTTATGAATGTTATCAAATAACATACTTACGATTACATTCTGGCACTCCACAGTATGACCAATCAGTTCTGTTATGAATGTTATCATAAAAGTAGCACCAAGGAGCCATCGCACCATTCGGGTTCCGACAATAGTTTTCCTGGAGTCCTAGAAAATGAAAAAGGAAAGTTAGATTGAAAAAAATTAATGATTTAATCTCTCCAGTGCCCACTCTTAATTGTGCTTTTTGTGCAATTTCATGCATTCCCACTCGACTTAGATGCATTTTCATCATGTAAAAAGCTTTATTTTCAAATCTATTGGAGTACAACATTTTGTGAGAAATCGAACTTTTCTTTCTGATCAGACTTGTTTTGAAATATGCATTTCAATTCATTTTTTCTACACAGACATTACTTCAGTTCAATATCATCTATATTTGTCCTGCTGCCCTTTCTGGTGTCATTCACTTCGACATAATCCTCTTATGAAATACTATATTACTATTACATTTTTTGTTCTGCCAAAAGTGTTCAGTGGCAGGATAATTTTGATATAAGGATGGACCTTTTGTCTGGAAAAATATTTCGGGTAGTCACTGAATATTGATAAGTAATGTCTTTATCAAGCAGTGGTGGAATTACGCGAGGAAGGGGATGTGATTTTCTAAAGGTTTATTTTTGTTGTTGTTGTTGCTTTTTTGTTGCTCGCTTGTCAGAGATTTGCGAGACATAATGTCGCTTTCGAAAAAATGTGAAAACTTTGTTCTTGTTTATTTTGCTTCTTAGACATTTTGAAAAAAACAAACAAAACAACGACAACAACATGTGCCTCCCTTCCGTCGCAAACCTGTTATCAAATATCTACCGTATGTTTGGTTCCTCTCGTAATAGTCCTGATCTGCATCGTATATTGGCTCGACATCGGCACTGTTTAGGGTACTCAGTAAGCACAACGAGTCGGACCCATCAGTACTGGCTTTATAATCGAATGCCTTACAGAAGAAGTCCTTGTGGTTGAGGCACTCATACGCACACTTATCAAGACTGATTCCGTTGATACTTGTCGTGACTGGGCGGATGGCTTTGTAGGGCTGCATCGAGAATTCATTTAGCGGAACTGCGACAAGGAAAGTAACGAGGATGACATATTAGTAGGTTATTCTGCACTATCTATCAGCATAGCCATGTAAGTAGAAAATTTTAAAATTGCCAAAGATGGATCAGACTTTTGAAGTCTACGGCGTTGCATAGCCCCCCCCCCCCCCCGGGCACCATATGGCTAGAAATATGAAACATTAAAACAAAGGCAACAAAGTTAACATTCCAACAACTGAATGAGATACCAAAACTCGAAATACATCTAGAAATTTGGCAATATCAGTTGGATATACAGATATGCTTACTTGGGTAAAACTCGTTGATAAAATCGACCCAGTCAGAGCAAGTTCGTCCTATAGGGACATAATTGGCGTTCCCACGATACGACATACCTCTCCCGACATAGCATCCAACTTCAGCTGTTTTAAGCAGGTAAAATAAAATTCATAACAGATTATTATTGAAACACAAAATTAGTTTAAAGTTGAAAAAAATTAGTAAATAACAATGACAAATGTCTTCTGTCGTCCCAAAAGCCATACAGCAAACTGTTTCATTTTGACCAATATCTCTAAAGGTCCCAAGACATACAGTGTACCCGAGAGAACGCGACTAATTTCAATGAAAATGGCATGGTGTATGTTGCATAAAAAGTTGCGATTAAAATCATCTGTCTGCCAATCTTATTTTTTATTTATTATATTTTTTTCTAATTCCTTCATTTTGAGCTCTTGTTATTACGTGATTGTTTTATATTGATTCAATAAAACATATGCATAAAAGGGTTGCGATTAAATGAACTTTTAGATCACACGCAACTTGTCTTAAAACCTAACTTTTATTATAAGCATGATAAGGTTAACACGATTAATATACAAGAAGACCATGGTATAAAAATCGTTTAGTCAGTGTACTAATAAGTGTACCTAATATGTACATTATTGTATGTTGTTCGTGCAAATTATTATCTTGAATACAATATATGCTGTACTATAATTGAAATTCTTTTGATAACTTCATCTTATGAACCTACCAATGCGGGGTCAAATCACAGTGATGCCCTCTCGCTATATACCTGTAATCACTCATTTTTATGTTTTTATCTTTTTATCGATCATGCATTAGATAGGCTATACTTACTGGCACAATGGGGCACAATACAGGGCTCCTGAACCAGTTGTTGTTCATCGTCTAGTACGTAACACCATGGCTCTTCATCATGGCTGGGATTGCGACAGTAGTTATCATCCAAACCTGTGAGATATTCAATTCAATTTTCAATTCATCTATTTCATAGATTTATTCTACAAGGCGGAATCAAATCATAAAATATGAAACAAACGATCTATTTGAAACACATCCTCCAGTAAATTATAAGATCAAGTAACCATGGTAACAAGAAAAGGGTTAATAAAGGATGACAAGCAGCGTTATATGGTAAAAAGAGATCTATTTACGATCAATCGAAAATAACTATGATATATTTAGGGAACAGCCTATCGGATTCGGGCTTTAAAATAATGGCTTCTTAAAAGACGTTTTCTGATCGGCTTTTGGTGGATAGCTTTATTATATTTCAGTTGACCGTACCTCGTGGTGAAACAGGACCTTGAAGTAACGTGAACAGTAAATGTGAAAGGAAACATGATTATGCAAAAGTTTCCAGTTCAAGATGTTGACTGAGATAGATTACTTGTAATATTGAAATATAAATGAACGCAAAAATATTTCAATATTGCTTCTGGCACAAACTTTATCTGGCGATTTCCATGCAGTGAAAAAAACATTCCGTTTGAGGATCACAATATATCCGCAGATTATATTTCATTTTCAAAGAAAATTAACAAACAATGACATATTTTGATCGAAGCTATATTAATATACTGAAAAAAAATGGGATTGTGCCTGCAAAAATTTATGCATTAGATTAGTCGTAGAGTTTCTGTAATGAAATATAAACATGATAAAATCAAACATACCAGCCGAGGGAAATGTCTTGGGATTATATGGCTCGTCAGATGCATCTTCCCACTTTACACATGTCTTCCCGTTTTCTCCTTCATTCGCTGTTCCTCTGTAACTGGCACCGTTTCCCTCGTAACAACCAGTAGCTGCGTAAGATCAACGAAAAGTGAAATATTACTTGCTATAGTGAGATACATATAATAACCTGCATAATTAATTGTTATTTCAAATATCGGGACCCAACATCCTCTTGTTGTATGCAATTAAATCATTTTTCTAGAACCGAAGGTGGATTTTACACCATTGCCTATAAAACCTTGCTTTGCTTTCATTGCCACAAAGGCTTTATAACAAACGTTTAAAGACATTTTTGTTTCGAAATAAGTATTACCAGAACAAGATACTTACTATTACACTTTGGAATTCCACAGTAAGCATAGACATATCCAAATGCATTCTTGCCATAGTAGCACCCTGGTCCAGAAGAGGCACCGCCAGGGTTTCGGCAATAATTCCCTTCCAAACCTGTATAGATCGATTTCGTATATAAAGAAAAATCAAATTAAAAAAAAAATATGAACAAAGGAAACCATAAACCAAAGGTTTATACATGTATATGAGTAGGTAGAAGAGACGGATTTCTAGGTAGGCCTATGAATCAATCATGATAACACGATGGAATATTGCCTTTTCGAATCTTAGGTTAGAGAATGATTCTACAACTGCCAGTTCTCGTTGATGTTTAGTGGAACATAGAATGTTCAGAGGGAAATGAAAAAAATATGATAAAAGGGAATTTTAAAAAGGGGTATTATAAATGCCTCAAATAAAAACTTTAGACAAATCGTTAAAAACTAGTTTTGAAAAAAGTAAATTCTAGAAAAAAGTCGACAAAAGTGATTAAACATGATGACGGATAAGAAAAAAAAAATTCATTCAGAATAGACTGCTTTCATTGAAAAAGGGAACTTTTACCTTCTTCTGGAAAAGTGTCCGGTCTGTAGTATGCAGTTTCATCTAGCGAGGCCCATGCGAGGCAGTCACTACCATTCTGTGTCTTGGCCGCCTTTCCTCGATACAAGTATCCATCACCTTCATAGCAGTCTACAGGAGCTGCATTTGCAGAGGAAAGGTATTCGCTTAAAAGTGGTCCTTAACATTGACATACCTATATTCCTATTACAGGACTCGACATTGGTTGTAACGCAAGTACCCGCATAAACCAAAACTAACATTCAGTCCAAGTCAAAAATTAATGCCCCTAAAGTTGTCTTTGATACCCGACATGGGCAACTATATGTAAAACTGTGATAATTTTTCAAGAGGGATGTCCAGTTGGGTGTAAATGAGGATGAGTAGAACCAAACTTTTGACACCAAACTTCATTGTGATTCTTTTATTTTTAAAATATTTTATTTATTTATTTATTTTTTTGTTATTCATCTCCAAAGTAAGATGGAAATCAATAACATGAAGAAGAAAACAAAAGGTTTTATATATCAAGCTACTTAAAATACACACAACCACACAAAAATAAGTTCCCATTGTTTCATTCTGGGTGATCACAGATAAACTATAGTCAAGTAATTCAAAGTGTCGAATCCTGCCAATGATATTCTGCATCTCCACATCTAAATGTACTTGAACATATGTCATCCATCTAATAATCTTAGCTTAATGATGATGCTCACATTTACTATGAACTTTAAACCAACATTTTTTTTTATAATTACATCTAAAAATTCTTCAAAACATATTTGAATGGTTATACTTCCTGTACAAAATATTAATGACTCCTGGATACTGATCCCTATAGGCTACATACTATATCATGATAGTCATCGGTGCTTGAATATGCATCTTACCCCCGCATTCGGGAACGTCGCAATCTTTAAAACCGAACTCGACATAGCACCAAGGCTTCGGAGCATTGTTTGGGTTCCGGCAGTAGTTCTCCGTTAAATCTATGGTAACAAGAAAATAAGTTACCTGAGTCATTTCTTAAAGTTTGTATTTCAAACTACAAACACATGATGAGGGGCAATAGAACATATTTTCAAACCGGAGCTGGGGCATTGCACAAAATGCCAAACGGGCGATATAAAAGTGGATGCAGATTTAAAATAATGATTTGTAAACAAACACAAAGTTGAACATTCTAAACTGATGTATGCCATTTCATAACTAATTTCTAAAACAATCAATATTGTCTTAAGATAAATTGAGGGAATATTTGCAATCAAATGAAGGGAGGTAGTCCATGTCTTGAGCTTTTTATTTGTCAGCAGACACCGAGTGTTATACTTATTTTTATCACTTTATTACGTTTCAATGTGTAATGCAATTGTTATTTCCCCCTTTTAAAAGTAAATAAAGAATCTGCTATTCAGTTTGGTACCCAATACGCCCTATTTTAATTGCACCATTTATCATAATCTATTTTTAAAACGAAATGTCAGTTTGACATTAAGGATTGTAATAAATAATTATGCCTCTGGGAATGAAATGATTCATAATGTGCTTTTGTTGTATTCATTTGCTTTCTCATTAAAAATCGAAATCAATTTATATCTTAGGGTCGATTCAAAATATAAGACCTACAATAATCATAGATCCAGTAAATAATACCAACAAAAGGTAAGAAAACCCCTCTAATTAACTTACCTTTATCGGGGTAGGCGATAGGATTGTACTCGCGGTTTGCATCTTTCCAATTATAACATACATCTCCATCTACAGTCAATATAGCATTGCCCTTATACGCCTGGTAAGGCTCGTAACATGCCACATTTGCTAAATAGAAAATGTAAAAGAGCGACAAATAAAATAGCTTGAATCGTTTTGAAATTGTTTGATTGATTGATGATTTTTATTCGCCAAGCTTCGAACATACAACAATGGAATAGTCAAAGAAAAACAGATAAAAATTGAATAAGTTCGAACAGGATAACCCACGAAAGCTCGGGAGCTTATTTCCTTTGGGGTCCTCAAACATACAAAATTAATATTAAAATTAAAGTAGGTCTAGTCATTATGGGTATGGTGGGCACAGGTATTATTAGGTTGATGAGATAGGAGCGAAGAGACCGAGGTATCGAAAGGGTCATTATCTTATCATTATCTTATGTTTTCTTTTATTTTTGCACATGTAATGTAGAGCATGAGCCTAGTAGCTACGCTATCGCTCATAAAATTTGATACGAAGTTTACCAACCTTATTTTCCCATTTATGAAATTTTTTCCAATTTATGAAAAGTTCAGATAGTACTTACAAAATTTAGTAAAAACGGGTGAATAGAAGCACCGGGACAAATAGAGCAAAACTTGGAAAACCCGACCTTCCATAATTTTTTCCTTTTATAGGAATAATGCAGAGTTGCAGGCACTTTTCTTTTCATGATATAAAATGAAATGGGTGTGTATCGTTCCTCGAGAAAAAATATGGAAAGACACCTTATACTTTGTCCATGTTTATCCCAGTTTTTTTTTCATCCTTTTTATGTTACTAAAAGGCTACAAGCTGGTAGCTGCAATCTAGAATTTCAATTTGGTCAGTCTTACACAGGGGCGGCGCCAGGGTATTAAAATAGGGGGAGGGGCAAAATGACGCGTATAGCAACATCGCACGTCGAGGGTCTTGAAATAACAAATAGGACTATAATAGCTATGTCATAATTGTATAGCCTAGCCTTCTCTTCTCCATTTCCCCTTAACTTTCTCCTTTTTTCTCTCTTCTTCCTCTTTTTTTTTTTTTTTTTTTTGCTCGCTTGAAAAATGATAGGGGGCGGCCGCCCCCTGCCCCCCCTCCTGTAGCGCCGCCCCTGGTCTTACAGATTATAGGCGGTTTACAAGGTATTGTTTCAACCAAGCCTTTTATTGCATTAGTTTACTTACGCGGGTTCGTCGGTGGAGGAGGCGTTGTCTTATCTGTTTAAAAAGGAAAAAAAAAAAAAAACACCAACAAAAATGAAGATATCAAATTGAGAGGATAGTGAAATACGGTATATATGAATTATTTTTGGAAAATAAGCTGATTTTGATAACCAAGCAATGGGCTTTACTATTTATTATGACCCTATATTTTTAAAGCGATATTTCATTCTCCACCGGATAAGGTATGAAACAAACTTTAACCTAATGGAGGCATATTTTGTAAAGCAACGACGAATTTAATCATTTTATTTCTAAAAAAATGGTAGATTCTTATTTAAATACCTGCATCTTTCTTGCAGATAGACGCATACTTTCTGGTACACGAGACATCATTCCAAACACCAGAGGGGGTAGTATAAGGTCCCCTCACATGAACACAATTTTCTTGGTTGCCAGAGTCATTTGGTTCACCGATATCCCAATTGTGGTAATCAAACTAAAGGTAAAGAAAAAAATATTACCATGACAACGAATATCAACCCCTCAATCAATCACAACGGATGAAAACACAAGTATCTCTAATGATATTTGGACATTTCTTATGGCTACCACATTCTATGATCAAAAATTCAAAATTTAGCAGAAAATATATTGCCATTTAAATGTTTAATTACTAAGATAATAGATAAGACAGGTTATTTTGTCTTTTGATAAGCATTTATAAGCTAAATCTACTACGAACATCAGATTTATGGACTTAACAAAGTTCCTGCTCAGAATATACGTAATAAAAAAGGAGACAATGATGCAATGCTGATCAAAATGATATGCAAAGGAAAAACTCTTTACGAATACAGTAATGCAGGGCGGATGAATATTCATGTACATGTGTTCCTATAATTCGTTCCTATGAATGGAGTCATTAAAAAAACCCGATCAGATGCGGTAACTTTCATTCGATTTGCCCTCTTTGCCAAATTGAGGGAGGGGGGGGGGGGGGGGTCAGGAATATATTGAATCATTATCCTCAACCTAACAAAACACCGTGCATGTGAATCACTTTATTAAGACTACAATATAATATATTGATATATATTTATTAAACATTTATTTATATTCATTAAGACTACAAAATGTATAAGACTACACAATATATACATTTGCGCGATTGTAAGGAACGTACCTGTGTGCTGTCTGTCCACTGGAAATCACCAGTATCTTTCCTTTCGAGTCCAATGTAGTAGTCACTTTCTTGAAGATGCACTACAAAAAGTATATAAACATTATTGGCCCGTATTCTCAAAAGTGGCTATAAGTTAAGCCTGGCTTAACTTACTGGGAAACTGCTTTATGGAAAGCCATTCTTCAACCCCTAAGTTCCGTATGAAATAACTATATATATGTAACAAAATAAAGAAATAAAGTTATTTTCTGGCATGAAATGATCATCAGAAAAGCAATTTTATCGTGTCTGTTTTTGTATTTGTATATAGTCCCAGAACTATGGTGATTTTGTAGGATTAAAAGAGGGGGACATTTGGCTCTCCATAATTCGGTGGCCTAAATCTAAACACTTATGCGGGAGCTTAAAGTTAGGCGCCTTTCGAGAATACATGATCTGGCCCACAAACCAAACTCGATTTTGTATAAAGAAGTAAATAATTATGTTTATACATTTATATCATAAATGCCAAATGTATACATTTCTTATAATTAAGAAGCATAATGCATAGAGATATTCAATTCAATTCAATTCAATTCAATTCAATTTATTTATTTCATAAAAATCACACGAGTTAATTATATACATCGAAAAGTGTGAGGATCTAACACACTAGATATGAGACCACTATAACATTAATAAGAAAATAAAAATTGTTTGATTATGAAATAAAACTATTAAACTTATACGGAGAATATATTGAAAATAACACGCTATATCACTGCTGCACATTTCTCAGATGCCAAATATTTGATAAATCATAGTGACATCAATGTTGATGTAAACGAGCCTAAATCATTGTGCGTTGTCGAGAGTATAGGAAAGGATTCATGTTTTCTAAATCAGATGAACGCTACAGAAAGGGCGGTATAAGTGTTTAAACACTTGGTTAGAGATGCACAGGCACTTTTATCATTAAAGCAAGGCATTATATCTTCAGAGCTTCACTTCATCCAGGTGTACAAATGCCTGTGAAATGGCGACTATGCGGTGGAGAGGGTGCAAGTTGTAAGTGCGGAATTCTAACTGAATCAATATATCAACGAGGTAATAATACATTGACTGTTAAGATATTCGACTTGTAACAGAAAGGCACCATATTTTGTTAAACAGTTACAGATATTATCATCATTACACAGTGATTACACAGTGAACACAGGGCGTTAGCTCTAAGTTAAATTATATGAGTTAACAACGCCCTTCTGGCTCTCAAGAAACCTAAAAATGAAGAGAAATTATAACAATCAGGGACGGATCTAGCTTTTTTCCAAGGGGGGGTTTGAGGGGCTGAGCTGGGTATTGCGAGGGAGCGTAGCGACCGAGCCCGAGCGAGCGAAGCGAGCGAGGGGGGAGGGTGTGGGAGGGGGGATACCCCCCTCCCACAGTAGGGAGATTTTTCATTTTTAGGGTTGCCAGCTTGCGATTTTAAGCATACTTGCATGCTCTATTTTTTCTCTTTCTTTTTTTTTTGTTTTCCTATGCACATTAAATGTTTACTTGGCAGCCCAAGGGGGGGGGGGGGGGGGGTTAAACCCCCTAACCCTCCCGTAGATCCGCCACTGACAATGTAGATCACTTACACTCTATAAATGACATTTCCTCTGCACTGTGAATGCTTGCGAGCTTTCCTTCCTTTTGGATACAGTTTTGTTGAGCTTCTGAGTAAATAACACCTGTTTCATCTATAAAATAGCAGAAGTCGTTGTAGAAGTACCAGTCCGACGGACAATACCCAGTTGCTGAAAGAGAAATTTAATCAATGTATAGTATTTCTCATGTATAAAGTACCGGTACTTGACTGATTGTTTAGGGTTTAGTAAACTCCGTAAAGGTTACAGGAACAATACGACCTTTATTGTGAGGAAGCCAGTATGACACAAAATCGATCACAGTTTAAAAAATCAAAATAATCAAGAAATATCAAAGGATATTTTCATATATGTAGGGCAATTTTTGCCTACTTGCTTCAAATAAAGTTAAATTCCACATCTAGCATAATGATTTTGTTTAAAACGTTAAAGTATGTATTTTTAGATTTTCTCCGCAATTCAACTCCAAAAAATGTCGATATGACTGTGTAATGATCATAAAACAGTTCATTATGATTTGCTGCCTTTATTTCTTGTTGACAGAGAGTAATTAGTTATTTTCCTTTTTCGTCATGCAGCATGAATTTTCGATATGAAGATGTCTCAATCCAGTGCAATGGCGGTACATATACCATATATAGTGATTAGCTGAAATCAGTACTTATATTTTTCTTTAAAATGAATGTCAAATCATTCTAGAAAAAGGCGACATGGACAAGTCATGATTAACGTGTTACATACTTACGTTTATCGGGATCCACGGGTGTGATAGGTGCTCCTAAAAAGAAAGCGAAACAAAAGGAGTATAGAGGAAGGAGAATTATTTTATCACTGTCCAAATGTGAATATCAATGTAGTGTTTACAATAATTTTTTTTCTGTATACTAATACGTTTAATTCTAATTTGCATGTAATACTGTACATTTTATCTCACAAAATCTCATGCCCCTCGCAATTATTTCCCCATCTCCCTATTTTTCATTTTTCTGTCTCTCTCTCCTCTTCCTCCCTCCTTCTCTCATCCCACCTACTCTTCTTTCTGTTCATCTCTCTTATAGTGATAATTTTCATTAATGATCTAAAGTCAACATATAAGCTTCACGAATATTTTAAAAAGATAACATATAGTGTCTCCCAGGTTCAGTAGTAACTTGTTGAATAGTTCGTGGTCTGTGGAGGTGTTTGTTGTCTGGTGGATAAGTCTCCGAACAATGTATGGGGTTCGAATCCCTGCACTCCTTTGGCAAGACATTGATCTACATTTGCCAGACTCGACCCAGGTGTAGTGGGTACCGGATAGGATTTATTTCTCGAATGCATTGAGCACTATACAGTTGCCGGAGCTAAAGCCAGGGTAATAATAACCAGTTGAAAGTCCTATGGAAGCGCACTGAGACGTTTTATCATAATGTGATATGGCTATACAAGAACAGAATATTATTAGTCATCATAATTATTTGAATTGAAACGTTACCTTCTCTAATTTTGCACGAATAGTCGAACATATTGAAGCAGTCACCGTAATCCCACTGTCCATTTGAAGAACCTGTGCAGATCCCCATAAAATTAAATTCAAGATAACGAAGAGCGTAAATGAGTTTAGGTGAAGTACTATAAAGCAGGCGATTCGTTTAGCGTTCCCAATAGGACATTGGATACCTTGGGAAAAAAGGTCCAATGAACAATGAATGCTATTATAACACAGCCAACATGTGTTGCCCAGCATCCCAATGCCATTGGGCATTAATTTATATGCACTAAAATGAGCGAAGTAATTGCCAATTTGACATGTAGTAAGTTGTTTTTTGAGGAATATGGTTTGAATTAAAGTAGAACAACCTTCTGCTATCAATGTGAATTGTTCATAATTTTTTTATAAATATATATATTGTTATTGAACATTTTATTGAAATAGATCTACCTCAAATAAATTGATAGAAGATTATCCTTCAAGATATTTTGAAAAATACAATTATCAAAGTTACATTTTATGGACAATGAATCATTGATCGCATGTTAGACTCATTACGTAGTGCGGCAAGAATGACTCATCAAAATAGCCAATTTACCAAAATCAATTTACAAAATCCAAAACAAATACACATACTGTAGACATGATACCTAACTACATTACTTAATTATAGGATATATCCACTTATATTTATTAAATTCCTGATCATATTTATTGATATGATTTTACTTTTATGAGATTGTTGACAGCAATATATAATTGACATTAATTATTTTCAGTAATAGTCTTATAAAAGAGACCCTTTTCTCAAGTCCCCCCCCCCCTCCCCCGGCGCCTAGTATAGCCGGCAATTTCCTGCTGCAGTCGCCAAGTCAATCCATCACACACAAGTTGAAAGTACTATAGTGATGACCCTGCACACACTCTTCCTTCTGCCACCTTATCAAGTTTTTAAAAAGTTTCAATAGAAAAAAAATAATAATTCTTTTATATTAGTCTTACTTTTCGGACTTCTTAATAAGTGTGTTGTGTTTATTTGGTTGTACGACATTAGCTCTATCGATTTTTGTACACTAACAGAATTTTGGCAAGTTGTGCACGTGCTAGGGTTGGAGGGGGGCCTACCGGTAGGCCTATCGTCCGCTGATTTCAATGGTCAGGGCCATTAGCCGCCCCCCCCCCCCCATTCAAATTCATTTCACGACGCCCGAGAGCCGCTTTCTAATGATCATGCATTTTGACCACAGACCAATGAAATATTCCCTTTCTCTATAAAGAGAAATGTACATGTATATGCATTACATGTAGGCTATCTTGTCACTTTTATTTTTCCAAATCTTTATTATAGATTTTTTTTTTTTTTAATTTTTAATCAATTCAAATTTTAAATTACCTTTTAAAAATGTATTCATTTTAGAACTAATATTTTGGTAAAAACGTTATTTAAAGTTTAAATAGACCCTAACATTTTTACCCAAATGAGATTCAAGTGAGGGTGGGGTATAGCCCTACTTTTAATTTTTGTGACGAATATCGATGACTAAAAAAAGGGGCAATCAATACCGCAGATCGAGACTAGACGTTTGATCGTGACGACGTCGTGCTGCATGCTGCTGCTGATAAATTCCACATTTTGGCTCATTAGTTGCCAAAAACTCTCAGGATAAACCTGGATAAACCTGGGAGGCCAGCAACCGTATTCAGCATATGTGCATAAGGCTGCTCCCACGCAGCCATGGGCCCATGTGAATGCCAATGAGGCCTGCGAAATAAAGGCTTACAGCGCTAAATCGCATGCTCCATGATCCAGCCCACGCTCGGTCCGCCCGCGCCGCGCCGGCCGGCCGCCGGTGGATGCGATGGCCAGCTACTAACTGTGCATGCAGTGTCTGTATAGCGGGCGGCGGTACGGTGGCAACTAGCACGGCCGGCCGCCTGGCGATGAATCTTTAGACTTTGGTTTGGGCCTGGTGCATGGTACGGTGCGAAGAACAGTGGACTTCATTAAGATAAGCTCTTGTTATGAGGTGAGTTTACCGTATTTGTGTAATCAATGTTTTAAATGTGCACCTAGATTTGACAATCAGACATGTACCGTACGGGGTAATCCTGAGTTTTATTTTACATGGGACCAAACGGACCAAACCTGTGTGTGGATATGTGGGACTGTGTGATAAATTCACTTCTGCACTAGCGTAAACCAGACACCAAAATTACTCTAGCTTTAAGTTTAAGAGTCTAAGCAAGATTCAGTTTAAGCCCTTCTATTTTCTTGATTACCTGCTTCAGGGACTCTTCAATCCTCATGCCCACTTTTCTACACATTTGGGGTTTCAAAGTTCAAAGTGAAATTTTAAATAATTATTTTCTTCTCCTGAGACTGTCCTGTATTTATCTGTTTATTATTTAATATTAATAATGATCTTTCCTGCCTATCCTGGACCAATCCCCGCTAGTAATTTTTTAGTATGTAGTCAGGTAGTAGATCTACTTCTACACACAATAGCTATTGAAGGCTGCCTATTCAGCCATGAAAGCTATGTTAGAGTAGGCCTGGGATCCTAAACTAACTAGAGTAAAGTTACACATCGTGGTTGAGGAAACCACCGTTCACTCTGCACAGAAGCGCTTCATTGACATTGCGTTACACGCATTAGCTTTCTCTTTCCCTGTCCATAGACTCTGACTTGTCTTTATTTTTGTGTGCCAACAAACGAGTGGTTTCCTCAACCGTGATTACATACATATAGCCATACCATTTATCAGGGGCGGCGGAGCGTCTTTCAAAGTGGGGGGGGGGGGGCACCAACAAAAAGGGGCACTTTTGGGGAAAAAAGGGGCACCTATAAAGGGTGAAAACAAGGCGGAAAAAGCCTCTTTGAAACATTACATGTAGTATACCGCTACATTGTGATTAATACACTATCGAGGATCATTTTCGACACATTATTGTTTATGTCTTAACATGGTTATACAGTGTAGATAAAAAAACTACTTTGCAGTTGAGTAATGGTTATTCATTTGCGAGCGAGCGAAGTGAGCGAGCAAAATATTGAAGATATTTTGAATAGCAGCGATTTTCCTAATATGATAAGAAGGCAATGGTAAATGCGAGCGAGCTTTGGAAAATTTTTAGAAAAAATGTCCTTCCTGTTATGATTTAGGGGCACTGCTCATTCTTGTATACTTTAGGGAATTGTGCCCCTCCTGCCCCCTGCTCCACTGCCTCTCATTGTGCTGAGATCAGTAGGGGAATCTATTATTATGAAGCCTCTCTGATTTGGAGCTAGGTATATGGCTCTTTTGTGGACTTTAGGGCACAGTTTGTAAGCGACATCGGAGCATATAGGTACAATATATTGAATATATATAGGTATATAGGTAGGGCACTTATCAAAAGGGAAAATAATACTATTAGAAAGAAAAGGGGCACTGATCAAAAGTAAAAGGGGCACTTAAAAAGGGGCATTTATTAGAGGTGGAAAGGGCACTTATCAGAAAAAATTGCACTATTAGAACGGAAAATGGGCACTTGTCGGATTTCAAAGGGGACACTTATCTTAGCTTAAAAGGGCCACTTATCAGTAGGTGAAAAGGGCACTTAGTAGAAAGAAGAAGGGGCAGTCATACGAAGAAAAATGGTCACTTATCAGAGGTGAAAAGGGGCACTTATAAAAAGGGAAAATTTTACTATTAGAACGGAAAATGGGCACTAATCAGACGAAAAACAAAGGCACAGATTTCAAAAGGGGCAATAATGTCTGAAGTTAAAGGGGGCACTTATCAAAAGGTAAAAAGGGCATTTATCAGAAAGAAGAAGGGGCGCAGTTATACGAAGGAAAAGGGGCACTTATCAGAAGTGAAAAAGGCACTTATCAGAAGGAAAAATTGCACTATTAGAACGGGAAATGGGCTTTAATTAGACGAAAAAAGGGGCAATTATTAGATTTCATAAGGGGCAGTAATGTCTGAGGTTAAAGGGGCACTTATCAGAAGGTAAAAACAGCACTTATTGTAAAGAAAAAGGGGCACTATGCGAAGATAAAGGGGGCACTTTTCATGGGTAAAAAGGGGCACAATTGGGGTACTTGAAAAAGTGGGGGGGGGGCACTGGCACTGGCCTCTGTGTTTTTTGCTTTCTTTTTAGTCCAAAATTCTTGGACAAGCAAAAAAAAAAATGGTCATCAGTGTTTTCAGGTGTCTTTTTACTCCAATTTTACACGTTTGGTGGGAGGAAGGGCATCGTGGCAGGAGTCTCCTGCCACGATGCTGGTGGGACGGTGGGAGAATGAGCGTGGTGGCGTGAGACTCCCGCCAAAAGCGGGAGGGTTGACAGCCCTGTTATAGTGAGATATACAGTTGGGTTTTTTTTAATCAAATCAATTAAACTTCTAACACATTCCCTTCATGAAGAATGTTGAAATGCAATGGCATTCAAATAATTAACATGTCAAGTGTTAAAAGCCTGGCATTATTAAAGAGGTATATTTGAACTTAACCTTATTACCTTTCAGTATGTGATTTATCAATTATCATTATTGTCTACATATTGTAAGCACTCACATTTCATCAAACAGAAATCAAATTGAATCAATTATGTCTAATTCAGTTTAAAAGATCACCTATTACCTGACCAATCAAGAGATTTAAGTGGGCCATTGTAGGTAGAACATATGAATGTGAAGATAAACTCACACCAATTCCATTCTATGCAACACTACTCCAAGAGGGCACTTCTGTAGTTCTTAGGCATCAGTCCTATATATATACTATTATGTCCTATTAGAACAGTGGGTCACATGACCCACTGTTTGCAGCCTCAATTTATCCTGTGTCCCATTGGGGTTAGGATCCATTTTCATTAAACGAATAGGTATAGGACCAGTGGGATGTGGTACTATGAGGGTCCCTAACCCCATATACAGTGCGTGCTTGCTTGCTTGTCAATGATGGGCATTCAATTTTTCAACTTTTAAAAATTCATGAGGCATACTTTGGATGGTGCCTGTATGAAAAGTAGCTTGACTCTATGACTCACACTGTTGTACATTACCGTAATTCATATTTTATCTGTTGATTTAGAACATTTAAAAACAACACGACAATTCAAAATAATGTGCACCCGGTACTTCACCCTCATATGCACTACCAGCATATTGTCAACCTACGGGTAGTCAACAGAAGAAAGTGGTGCGATGTGTCTTGAATTTTGTGTCTTTAAAATGTGAATAAAACAGCACTGTTTTACATACAACAAGCAATGTACATGTACATGTACATGTATGTTCTAAGAAACCAATGAGTAATTGAAAACCATCAACTTCGAACATTTGAAGTCCAATCAAAAGATGGAATTTTAGTCACATGAAAGCTTTGAATGATTGTTAATACATCTGCTGGTACACTTTCAGGTATTGCCCAGGTATTGCGCAGGTATTTCCCAGTATTTCCCGGTATTTCCCGGTATTTCCCAGTATTTCCCGGGAAATTGCCAACCCTGTTACGTGTACATTGACGACTGTTTCATTGAGACTGCATGTAGGTCTGGGCAGCATTTCATCAAACCGTCATAGGTACAAGTTCGCTGACATCCCATTAAATTGAACTGTATTAAGATTAACAATATACGTTTCAATGGGATGTCGGCAAACCTGTACTTACGACGGTTTGATGAAATGATGCCCTGGCTCTACTGACTACATCTACGCAGTTGAGGGTTGATAAACAACTTTTTTTTTTCATCCTGCACAGGGAACCATCCTTATGTGGAGCTGTGTCAATATCTGCGGTGATCAACTTGAAGAGGTAAACTCACCATAATAATCAGCAAAATTCTGGGAAAATGGTTGCTTTTTGCATTGCAGGGTGATAAAATATCTGGCAAGCTATGGCTTAATGTTTAAGGAGTATGAAGAAAATAAAGGATAACATAAAAATGTGAACTTGGAACCCAACTCTGACAAGTTTGCCCCGGGCGGCACTTGAAGGGGTGCAAAAACTGCTAAAAGTTAGAAAGAAAAAGAGAAGGAAATGAAGAAAAATCATGATCATTAAGAATTATGCGCCCCTAATCTGCAGGGTAAATGCATTAGAAACACATTTTTTTAGGTATTAAAATGCAAAATTTTCTAAAACTCGGTTGCTTTCCTCCCTCGCATATGATGCTCCAGGATCTCGTAATTTCACGCCCCAGTGAAGGATATCATTTTAAAATAGGGTTTTTAAATGGTTCAGAAATTTAAAAATAAAATGTAATTCTTGTTGCTTTGCTCTCTATTATGTAAGTTTAATCAGCCTCTTGTTAATATTGCGGCCCCAATACAGGATAAAGTGTATAGCATGAATTTTGCAAAAGTTGAAATCTCAACTATCCATTAATGTCTTGCTGAATTCCTTGTCTATTTCTGAAGGGGTTTTGTTAATTTTGCTCCCCATTTGAGACGAAAGGGAATAGAAAACCGTTTATCAATGTTCAAAATTCGAAATTCTGCCCCTCGAATGCAGTGCTCAATTTTGAATTTTGCTGGGTAAAATGCATCAGAAATTTCATTTTGAGGGGTTAAAAATGCAAGAAAAAAAAAAAAATATCGCTCGTTCGCTTTGCTCCCTCGCTTTTACAAGAACTTAGATCAGTGGGGAAGTTGGAGGGGGGGGGGGGGGGGGGGGTGCAACTTCGTTGTTTGCCCCGGGTGCCATAATCCCTAGATACACCACTGGATTAGTTTTAACGGTGCTTATCATTTCACTAGTCTACTCACAAGTCAGAGCAGATGTAATTATGACAGAAATGATAGTCTGTAAAATTGCGGGGGAAAAAAACTTGTGTTCAACAGTAACCCTTTCAGGCCAGGAATTTATTAGCTGGTAAGCACTAAACTAATACCTACATTATTCTCCCTCAATTTATTACACTATGACTGTCATTTTATCCCTACTTTTTTCTTAGACATTGTTGTGTATCTGAAAACAATAAACATGTAAATTGATCATGCTAAAAGTTAAAAAGTTGCTGATAATTGTAATGAAATGGTCATTCTGAATCTCTCTATAAGGATTTAAATTTTTTTTTTTTCTCTCTTAAAGTTCCGGGCATCAAACCAACATGACGAAGCAACCAAAATGGACACAGTGTGTGTAGAAACTTTTGCTGTTTTCACTCATGTAGGGTATTTTTGTAAGGCTCTAAATCGAAAGTTATTGAGCCAAACCACAAAATTTTGGAATTGTAGCACAGGGATAAAAGGATGATCCAAAAGTCATTATGTTTCCTCCAATATCACCTTAATGAAAGCAAATTTCAGGCTGTTTTTTGTACTATTGTAACCAGCGATTAGTGCTCCCCAAATCTCATTAAATGTATAGCAATCTGCTCTATGAGAAGAAGAAAGACAAAAACTCATTTTCATTTCAAGAAGTCATTCTTCTCGTCTGTGCCAAGTCGGTGACAGTTGCAGATTCTGACAGACCTTCGAGTTACTTTGAGACCTAGTTTGCTGAAAATCAGACCATCCATTGTGAGGTCCTGCAATAGACCGCTTCGGTAATGTATGCAAATTTTATACATACCTTTCAAACAAAGGTAGTTCTTGACAACCTGAAAGCTTGCCGGAGGCTTGCCGGACATAGCAACAAATAATGTATGCAAACTGTATTCCAAGCATTGAGGCTCATTTATAAAAAGCAGGTTAATGGAATAGCTCGTCACTAGGTGCTCAGAGAATTTATGTGCATAAATTTAATAATAATAATAATCTTTTAAAGTCCACTCCAAATTTTATTAAGTTAAACCGAAATGGAAATTCTTTTTGCCCAATCGATCGTGAGCCCGGCAGCCACTGAGCAGCGCCAGATCGACGTTGCTCTATCCCTTATTGTTGAACGCCAAACAAGGTAGCAGCAACTCCCATCTTTTAACGTCTTTTGGTATGACGCGGCCGGGGTTCGAACCCACGACCTCCCGGTTGTGAGGCGGACGCTCTACTGACTGAGCCAACACACCGGTATAAATTTGTATACATTACAGAAGCGGTCTATTCCTGCATGTCAATCCAAAATCAAATAGCACATCATCATCGTAATTGCACTAAAACACAATTTGTGTGTGTGAAACTGTTGTTATCTTTTGCATATCTTTGTAAATTGTTGATTTTTTTTGTTGAATTTTTTTATTTGAATATTTTTATTTGAATATTCATGCAAACACAGTATTGCATGATAAATATAATTAAACACAATGCATCGAAAAAAGATTTAGAAATGGAAAAAGTTCAATTCATTTCAATGTTTTATTGTCCATAATATATTAATAAACAATGGAAATTTGCTTTGTTTACATGCACATACATGTACACAGAAGAGTTGATACATAATAAAACAATCAAAATACTTGAAAAGTCACAAACAATTACTGATATAAAAAGACAAAAAGAATAAAAAAGAAAATGACAAAGTGTTGGTACAGTATGAGGCCTGTGGTATTGAATTCCACTTATTTTGTGTAAAATGAGTATCAAACTGAGTTACAACTTACGAGTACACGAGTTGTGTATGTAATCGTATGACTTACAAGGCAGAAACAAAATAACTCTCGGTGTATTCAGTATGATAATGTGGTATGAGAGATATTGATAGTTTGTGTAAAAATACATAGTAAATTAAAGAAAAAATGCAATTCAAAAGAATTGACTTGCCGTTTGATGAAAGTGGCCCAAGAAGATTGGAACAATGTGCATTGGGTAAGGTTAATGCAGGTTCTCTTCAGGTAGCTGAGCTATTTCTTTGTTGGTCACTTACACATTTTATTACATGTAGTAGGCCTATACCAAGGGTCTCTTACATAAATCTCGTAATAAATCAACCCGCTCCAAGATTATCATTGCTAAAAGGGAAAGTCCACCCTGATTACAAGTTGGTTTTAAAGGAAGCAGAAACATTAAAGAAACGGATCAGTGAAGGTTGAGCAAAATACGATAAGAAATAAGAAAGTTATGAATTTTTGAAGTTGTAATCAATCAAACACAAATTGGCAACTCTGTGACGTACCTTGCGAGCTCCTCTCCCATTTGCCCTGTACCCATAAGTCATTAATTTCCGTTTTCTCTAAAGAAAATATTCAAACATACATGCACCTTAGATATATATAATCATTGCTCATATGTTTTTACACAGAACCTGTATGAAACAAATCTATTCCTTAATCAGAAACTAAGAAAATGAAAATTTATGACATTTTCTGTACTGAGCAAATTGGAGAGGAGCTCGCAAGATACGTCACGGAGTTGCCAATTTGTGTTTGATTGATTACAACTTCAAAAATTCATAACTTTCTTATTTCTTATCAGATTTGTCTCAAACTTTCACTATTCTGTTTCTCTCCTTTCCTGCTTTTATTCAAATCAACGAAATACCAGGGTGGACTTTCCCTTTAAAAGTTTGTCTATGATTATTTCAATGAAGTGTACACTTGGGGGAAAAGTAAAGTCATTTTATTTTGTTTCTTGATATGTTCATTCATGTACTTCATTGTAATTATGTTTTTCTTGCTCCTTTGTATTAATTACAGTCTACTTTGGAGTGATGTAATATAAAACTGGGGAAAGAGGTTTGCTGTCAACTAGTTAAAAGACTTCCAAGCTTATTTCTCAGCAAACAGGACTGATCCCATGCAACAGTATCAGGTACATGTAGTTATGTTTTGTTTTATTTTTGTTGACATGACTCATATGTATTTCCTTTGTTTGTTGTTTGTTTTAATTGGTGTCTCCTTTTCATATACAAGCTCTATGTTTTTTTTCATTAAATCTTGAAGTGAAAGTTTTGTTATGATTTCCTATACTGGAGCCAGCCCCTGGACCTATGCCCAGATGATCATAATTGAAAATGGAAATTTTGCTCTCTTTCATCATTATGAACGTAAGATATAATACACATCACGGAAGAAAGAGGGCGTCCATGTCTGGCCTTGATATTAAGAGAGTCCTAATAACTCTCAAATATTTTGTGATTTATACTGTAGGAAGCCAAATGAAATTTACCCTCAGATGGAACTTGTTTTCTTTTGTCTGACAGGTCTACAATGATACATGTAAATGTACTGAGTGACATGTGAAAACTTAATTCAGACCTTGCTCATTTATTGATCCTCAGTCAAAATGAGCTTGTAACTTTTAAGGAATTTTATTCCATTCCATTTGTGTTCTGTGCTTGTTTGAGGAAAAAAATGTGATAATGTCTACAAGTATTAACTATCACATTTCGTCACCATGGGTAGCGAATTCTCGAACTCTGAAATAATTACAATTTTCCACAATATTAAAACATAAAGGTTTGCTGCAATGCATTGATAAGCCATCTTTGCAAATATGCATGTATATTGGCATATTTTCATTATTAACAATTTTTTTATGTACAGTTATATGCCAACTCCAAATATTTTTAAAAACAATTTCATACCTATATACTTTTAATGTACACTCATTGTTAGTTTATCATAATGTGAATGATAACCTGCTAAACTCTGATCATGAGTCTGCTAACTCCCATTGCCTAAGGGTTTTGTCTGTTTTGAGATTTTACCAAAATACAAACAATGCTTACTTTTCAACTCATGCTACATGTATTTTGTAAACTGATTCAATTGCTCATGTACATATGGCTAGTAAGCAGCTTTGCATAGTGCAGAATTCTTTAGTAGGGTTTGTTGCATAAACCCTAATGTGCCTTGATGTACTGAGCAAATGTGCATTAGACAAAATTCTGGTGTCACAAGTCTCTTTATAAAGCCCAAGAAGGCAATCTCTGAAATCACTATTGTAGGTTATGATGCCAGTATAATTTTCATTTATTGGAAGGGCAGATTTAAGTAACTTCTATAAAAAGTGGTGGGTGACCCGTCTTAGCAAAGACAATGATGAGCTTTTAGCTTCAGGTATTTTCCAAAATACTAAATGTCATCTTCGAATGTTTTGATTTGAATTTATTTCTATTTTTACCATCCATTCTGCCATTTCTTATTTCTCTTTGCAGGTCTGGACAGACATGAGGTACCCAAGTGGCATCAGTTTCATCAAGTAATTTGTATGCTGCAGTTCTATAAAGCTGTTGGATGTGGCGCTATTTTGTCGCATTCAAGTTTGTATTGAAGATGTGATAACTTCTGATTTTAATTGAAATGTCAAAGTGAATATAATAAAATAAGGCAAAAAGTGTATTACCTGATTCAGAATGAATAATCTGCCCCATATTCCTTGTCATAGCCCTGTATCCAACATATTTGAATAGAAAACGTATCAAACATTTTGAAATGAAGACTTTAATGACCAGTAGAGGACCTTCTGCATTTACAGCTTTAATTGAGATGTAATTTTATGATTTTTTTTCCCATCCAGGTGTTCACATTTTACATATATCCATCAATGTCTGTTATAAGAGTTAAAGGCCAAGTCCACACTAATATCAAGTTGATTTGAATAAATAGAGTAAAATTAAACAAGCATTACAGTGAAAATTTTATTGAAATCGGATGTAAAATAAGAAAGTTACGGCATTTTGAAGTTTTGCATTATTTCTTGAAACAGTGATATGCATAACATGGGCGGTATGCAAATGAGTGAACTGATGATGTCACACACTCACTTTTCCTTATGTATTTTATTATATGAAATATCATATATTTCAATTTTTTGCTTCAATAAAGTAAAACATGGTTTGACTCCTTATGGAACATGTAAAATCATCATTATTGTAACTTATTTTGATACAAGGGAGAGATTCTTTATTATCACATCCATAAAAATTGAAATATTTGAAATTTCATATAATAAAATACATAAGGAAAAGTGAGTGTGTGACATCATCGGTTCACTCATTTGCATACCGCCCATGTTATGCATATCACCGTTTCATGAAATAATGCAAAACTTCAAAATGCTGTAACTTTCTTATTTTATATCCGATTTCAGTGAAATTTTCACTGTTATGCTTGTTTAATTTTACTCTATCTATTCAAATCAACTTGATATTAGTGTGGACTTGGCCTTTAAGCCATATGAATGTATAACCATTGCATAATAAGTAATGACTTATTCAAAGAAATTGGGACTGGGAGTTTGAGTAACATTTAAAAGAATTATTATCTCAAGCATTGTGAAGGCAAAGTGTGATGAAAATTACGTCATATGTTCAGAATTTAAAATGGTCTACAATCTACAAGTTTTTCACAAAATGAGTGCCAGTGTTTCTGTACTCATGCACCAATATTGTATCATAATCTTGTGTTTTTCTAATGGAATTCTGTTTTGATAGGAACTGGTGCAAAGAAATTTGAATTGCTCATCATGCATTGATTAGGTTGTTTCTACCAGGAAAATATTTAAGAGTTAACAAAAATATGCTGTAAAGTACATGCTGTATATCATGTACATGCTGTAGAGCACAACTCAAATTTGCACAGGATGTTATATCTATGTGGGTTTGGACAATCAGTTTGATGTCTTATCATTTGATCTTTAGTATTTTATATTTTTGTTGTAACATTGGTTTTGTACACATTTATATTATTTATTTGTAGGCCTGGTGTTGAACATTCAGTGAAAAATGTCAAAATTACTTTTCAGTAGATCATCAAATGAAAAATCATTCCACTTCAGTCCCATTGTTGTTTATGTGCTTTATTACAGGGTGATTACATCCCCACAAGCTCCTATCAGTGGAAGCAGAGTAATCATTTTGTTGAAAATTGGAAAAACATGAGATAACTATATGAGAGTTATAAATTTGCAAAGTGGTAATTTGACAACTCTCTTTATATTGCTTTACAATATACTATCAAAGTTTTTATTAATTTCCTAAGTATGAATTGTCACAGTTAATTAAAGCAGTGTAGTGTCAAAAAGTCATTGTTTTAGCTAAAGTACTGTACTAATGGCATCACTGTTAGCTAGGAAAATAATGTCAGGTTTCCATTTTTGATAAACAGATTAAGGAATTTACAACCATAGGATTTTCATACACATTTTAGTGATGGTGGATTTACATTGATGACCTCAGTGATTATGACAGATGAATTTGTTTTCCCCCAAAAGGACTACATTTCTTCTAAGTGTCTGTTAGCATCCTCACTATTATTCTTATTAGTTCTTCATTCCATGGATTTTTTTTTACTGCGCAGTATACTTACTGGTATACATACCAAGTCTGCACAAATTTGAGATTGTATTTTTTCCTTTAATCTATTGTTTCCTGCATTTTAGCTTCATAGATCACTCAGCACTTTATGCACACACTCTATTGACTTTGTGCAATTGACTTTTTGGTGGGGGGGGGGGGGGTACTATTATTCTGTCATACATGTAGATGTATATGTGGAAATTCTTGTCAAATCCACATTAATTGGAAATTCAGATTTAATGTTAAGTTTCCTTACAAACTAAGCTCCAAATGAAATATAAGCCACGTACATGGAGCCGTATGTCGGGTCTTACAAAGTGTTTGATAGGGTACAGTCTCGACATCATTGTAAGAAATGTAGGGAGGACACCCTTTCAGTCAAAATTTATGAAACATGAAATCAAATTGAAATTATTATCACTATCCAGTTGTCTAATGCTATGCATCGAGATGTAACATTTACACCTTGGTTTTAATTCACATGTGCAAAGTGTGTTCAAGTATGTTCACTTGTCCGCAATCATATTGATGTGCTTAGCATTTTACTACTTTAATTGATGAGAAAACATCAACTAATATCTAGCTCAAGTTATCATCTTTTCAAGTGGTAGCTCGTAACTTTCCTAGGAGTAATTCTTCCAGCAATCCTCCATATAGCATGCAGGATTCTCTGATAATAACTCACTGTTGTCTTTATAATTCATGTTATTTTTATATTATGGTTATAATTACTGTTGTTTTCTTGTTATTTTTGTCATACATGTAAACTTCTAATGTCCAATTATTACATGCTTTATGTACAAATGTTACAATGTATTTAAAGCTGTATCCATACTTTTTTTGGGTTTTTTGTATTCATAAAATACAGTCAAGTGTTGAAATGTATATTTCTTGTGAATTTCTTTTTCATCCTGGTTTTATTGGCAGTGATACAGTGCATGCATTATAATTACTAGTTTGTTGTGTTAAGAACTATTGAACAAAGAAGGTAATTCGTACTTATTTGGATATTCTGTATCCATTTAAGTTTTTACATTTTTTAGTGGGGGGGGGGGGGGAGGGTTCATAGCACGTCATCAATGATCTGAATCTATATGTGTGTGAGTCATTCACTGAATCAAAACGTTGAATTTAGTAAATTGCATTATATTTATTTTTAAAGTACCATTTTGCATGACATTGACTATTCCTTTGAATATCTACAGAAAGTACCAGACATGATATGTTACGACTAGAAGGAATCATTTACAGTTTGATAGGGGCATTGATAAAATGTTAGAACATTGTGGAGTGTGGTTGTGTATGATTATATTTATTATAATTAACTTTGTATTGACCCAGTTTCAACTCCCCCCCCCCCCCAAATTTTAGGGTATACATAATTGTATATTCATTTGAAATTAAATATTTGTTAAGGGAAAATTGATGGCAACAGTAAAGATGCTTGGTGAATATAGATTTTCATCTTGACATGATCTGATAAGGTTTTAAAGATTAGAATATACATTTACCAACTAAAAAGTATGTGACCAAATAAAGTAATTGCTCACAAATGCGATATGAAATGCATTAAAAAGTCAAAAGCTTATCTATAAATGTGTATAAATGTATGCCAAATCTTGTAGTTTCTATGGTATAAATAGTTTGAAGAACTTGGAGGTACTTGTATGAGAGAAAGTGTTGATTAATCCTCTAATATGCATTTTTAAAAATTGTTCTTATTGGTTAGCAAGACAATATTAGTTGACACAACAAAGACTTGTTCCAAAGCAATGACGTATCTCCTTTATCATCTCATCTCTCTCTTTGTAACAAGTTGAATTGTAGGAAACAGAAAAATGTTGGTTAACAAGTAATGAATGTTGGAAAGTTGATACTGTTACTTACAGATCAATCTTAGATGGGCAAATACTCACTTATCCAGATGAGATGTCATCAATTTTCATTTTGCACATAACATTTATCCCTGCGGGTAGTATTCATATATAGTATTGCTAGCATGTTATATAAATATGTCTTCTTGCATGGAAAACCCAGCTCATCCATGAATTTGGAAAAAATTATACATGTATCTCAGTCATTTTATGTGTAGTTGACTACATCACGTCACAATGACATTAATAGTTCAAACTGAAATACACTACCACTGTTTTTGTAATCTCAAATATCAAAATTCCTTCTTTTCTCTTTTTTAAATTGTGATCCAATTTCATTCTATTTTTTACCTATTTGTAGCTTCAATACTTCTAATTAAAGTTCTACTTGTCTTCAGAACAACTTGCGGTGATGGTTGGACTTCCCTTTTTAGTATCATGATGTTACGTCAGTGCATGAGTAATTCAGTGTCCTGTTGTTGGACACAACCAAAAAAGTTGATGATGTTGCTTTAACATGTACTTGTCACCCGTTCCAATTTTGATTTTTAATCTCTTTTTCATACCTTTACAATAGCAGTGGTGAACATCCCCGTCTCCACACACACTCTGATCTGGCAGTGGCGTAGTGTGGATCCAGCCTTTTTTATTGAGGGGAAATGGTGTTGGGGGGGGGGGGCACCAGCATTATTCTCCACTTGATCAAAGATGGGCTATAGAAAATTCATTTTTAGTGATGGTTCTGCTTCCTTTGAAATTGCTGCATAGTTACAAGAACACATAAATTTAATTATTGCAAGACTCGACATGATATCGACATCTCATGCAACCACATAAAACTGCTGCACTGTCATTTAATGTTGACTAAAATGTAAACGCTCAGTCTGTAGTGATTTTGAGATAGCATCTGTTCAGAGCAAATTTGATAGAAAAATATAACTAGAGACAAATTTACAACCGTTTTCATTCCATGGAAACTATAAAACTATGAATATGGCATATTGAAACACTATCACTGAGAGGAATGAATATTCTGCCATGACAATCTAAATATGCATTTGGCATAATGCAGTTGGGGAAGTTCAACTGTCACTGATAACTCATTGTAATGAGCATGATCAATTTAATTAATTCAGGAAACATTTGAATCATAATTATTCGGGACTGTACATGTATTCACATTCTCTTTATGCATTTTTCCAATGTTATTTGTGAAATTAGTGCGCATCACTTGTCTTAAATTAGAAATTGTGCTTCAAAGTAACATAATCTTTCTTAACTGCTTCAAATGTTTATAGAAATGTTCATGACACACTACAGCATACCAAGATTTGCCAGGATGTATAACACATGTTCCTGTAGCAAAATTGTGAAAATAGTCATCGTACAAGAAAATCCTCTTTATATTGCTAACCATCATATATGAAAATAGACTGGAATTTTATGATAACCGACTGTGGGTTTTAGGTCTTATGGTGATTAGAAATTGAATCAACACAATCATAATAGGTGAAATAAACCATACAAATAGGCCTACATGTACATGCAGGGGCAGCCTAGGACTAAAATTTTGATTAAAAATTTTGATGTGAACGCCCACTTAACTTATTTTGACCGGCCCTCAGACCACAAATCAACCGGCTCTCAAGCCAAAATATCGTGCGGCCCGTTGGGAACACTCCCCAAAATCCTCGTTGCCAGTTCGCCCCTGCATATGCTCTTTGTAAAATTGGCCAGTTCTCAGTCATCGATGATAATATTTCGAGGGCAACCAATCAAATTAAAGAAGAGATTATCACTTACAATTTTCCTTTGCTTTGAGGAAATTAGGGCTTGAATATGGGTTTCCTTTTTATTGACATACATGCACACACACTGTATGTCATCCCCTTTGCTTCTTCTGATAACAATTCTGTAACCCCATTTATATTTCAAGTGTATGCCAGCTGATAATGCTCAAGCTCATCTTCAGGTTTATCCACTTCATTGAACATGCAGTAACATCATCAAAAATTGTCAAGTGCTTCAAAGTAGGCCTATAAACCACAACATTAAGAGGGATTAATGAAAGAAACAAGCTTGCTCATTCGGTCTGTCTTTATATGTTGTCCTCACATAAACAGAATATCAAGCATGGCTATCAAAGCCGAATTCATATATTTCAAACTTTACTTCAAATTCGAATACTTTATGTTAAAAACTATGTCCTTTATCTTGTACCGGCATATCATCAAAACAAAAAGTTATTGATTCCATTATCTTCTTTGACTTTATTTATTTATTCATTTTATTTTTTTTTTTGTATTTCATTTCCAGGCAAGATGATAACAAAGATGTGTACATAGAGAACATCACAAAGATAGCAGAACAGAACCACAGTATAAAGATTTACATGATTTAGCACCAGCCAATGCCTGGGGATCACCTAAAAGAATGTTAAAATTCTGTTGAGAGGCTCTCCACATTGGTTGGTGCACACATAAAACAAAATAATGAGGTAAGGTAAACATATATATGTACTTGTAACTAAAATTAAAAATTAAACATTAAAAATTAAAAAGATACACAATAGTAGTACTCTCCGCCGTTAACATTTCTGAGTAATCTACAACAGAATACATCTGATTAATTGAGATATATGATATGACAAAGGCAGTAAAATTTCTGTGTATTACGGTACTATGGAATAATTACAGAGAATCAGGTTATCATCAGAAAGAAGATTTTGAAAATTCAAAAGAAAATTACGGAATATTATTGATTCGTAGGAAAATTACAAAAATAGGAATCAAAGTATGAAGGAAAAACCATAGGCAATAGCAGCAGCTATTAAATAATACCTAAATTAAACTCAAGAAAAGAGAGAAAGTATGAGAGACTTTTGACTAATAAGAAAAATTAAGTCGTATTTCCTACAAATTAGGCAAATTGACCAGACATCGGAAACATATACCTATGTGTACGTGCAGGGGCGGATCCAGGATTTTGTACAAATGCAGGTTTATAAATTTTGCTTTGAGGGAGACCAGTATTTTTTTGGTCTCGCCAGCGCTCGAAAATTCGCTCAATGGGAGGGGGGGGGGGTTTATGGGGGTCTACTTTCCCTCCATAAATCTGTGACAAGCAAAAAAAAAAAAAAGGAGACCCGTATTTTGGGGTTCTTGCCAACTCTCGAAAAGTCGCTCAGTGGGGGGGGGGGGGGGGGGGGTGGCGACCAGCAAAGAAAAAAAAAAAGTTTGTTCTAAAAGGGGGGCCACAATGCATACTTTTCTTCCAAAAGGGGGGGGGGCACGGGCCGGATGTGCCCCCCCCCCCTAAATTCGCCACTGTGTACGTGTACCAATACTGGCACGCATTTTACATTTCGAGTGCTCAGGGACCGTACCGCTGAAAAGCAGCTCAGCAGTGCATGAACATACAGGATCTAGGAGGACTTGTGTGAGTAATTTGCACAACACGTATTGCCGGCCGGTGTCGAGACGGTCCAGAAACTTTTCATCCAATCAGAGCAAGGAAAAATAGTCTGTAGGTCCAAACCCTTATGTGCTCAATTCTGCTGCATTCAAAGGGAGGGTCGGGGCATGCCTCTGTAGCGTTCCCTTATTTGTGTTCAATTTTAATATTGTTTTAATCTCGACCTAGCCACCCTTATAAAGTATAGGAAGAAGAATACGAAAAAGGCGATATAATGTAGAAAAACATGAACTTGCGATGAGAATTTTTGTTGAAGTTTGTTAATGTCTCTTCTTGATTTATGAAGTACTTTCATTACATTTTAAAACACAACATATCTACCTGTGCACTCCTCTCCCCCCCCCCCTCTTTCTTTCTCTCTCTCTCTTTCTTTCTCTCTGCTGTGTGCCTCGCGTACAAAGCTGTCATTTTCAGTATATCAACATCATCCCCCGCCCCCAAATATTCGTCCTTGTGTGTATGATGATTTGGTAATTAAAAGTTTGATGTATTGTACATTTCTACTGATGGAGCTGTAGAATTTATTTTTTTCTCTCTCTCTCTTTTTCTTAGCGACGATTCGTCCATACCACAATAAGAAGGTTAAGGAAAGGTTGAAATTCTGAAGGGGCCTGAATATACAGACTATGAATGACTTTGCGGATTTTCCTATTTCAAAGGAGTCAATAGAGGGCTTTTTCCACTTGGAGCAGCGGTACGCCTTTTAAAAAAAAAATTCAGAACCTTATTAATTCCAGCGTTTCTATTCTTTTATTCTTCTCGTGCATACTTCTAATATTTTTCATGTCTCTTTTGTACCAAAACCATCAAGTTAAAACTAAATCCGAACCCTTAAATTTCCCCAAAACCTAACCCTTACACCGTAACTGAGGTCTACGTCCTACACAAAAAAACACAAACCCTATAAACTTTGATACTGTAAACCTGATTATTTGCCAGACCCCTCCCCAAAGTATTCATCTACTCTTAAAACCTGACCCGAAACCAAACTGCAAACACTTAGCCATAAACTTTATTCTATTCCCTTGAGTTAGCTCTAAACCTGATAATATTCTAACTTAAACTTTTAATCCTACTGACTTACAGATTAAGGTTAAGATTATGATTAGTGCTAGAGGTTGGTTTGTGGCTAGGTTCAGAGTTAGGGTTAGAGTTATGGCACAAGCGTTTGGGGAGGAGGAGTGGCAGGTCAGTAGGATTCAAGGGACATCGGGCAGTTGCCCCTCCTGACAGATTTTCGACCAAGCGGGAAGAAAGTATTTAGTAGGGTAGTGAATACATGGAAACGAATCATGTCTAAGAGAATAAATTCTCAATCTTGTACATTTAGGCCTACTTCATTTACCGAACAAATGCCCCCTTCCATAAAGCAAACCACGGCCCTCAAAATAATGGTTTCCTTACCCAACTACATAATTTATTACAGTAAACTGACATGTCTGGCCCCTCCTGAGTCCAAGGTCTACATACCCCACTGGATCAGGGTTAGGGTTCATTAGGGTTAGGGTTAGGGTTAGGATAGAGGTTGCGGGATTAGGGTTAGGGTTAGAGTTCATTAGGGTTACACATATAGGGTTAGGATTAGGGTTAGGGTTAGGTTTAGGGTAAGGATTAATTGTGTTGTGGGTATTCTACAGTTTTTCAAAATTTGTTGATTTTAATATTCTTTTGTGTACTTCTTTTCCATGTCCTTCCTCTCTACTTTCGTGCACATTCACTCTTTAAACCAATTTCTAGTCTCTTTTCTAAACAATCTCACACACAAGCTGTGTTATCAGTATATATATATCTTTCTTTTTATTTTCTTATTTCTTTCACATTTATTGAGGTTACGGTATTTTTGACATCTTGACGTTCCATCAGTTTGGAAAAATATGCGGTGGAGGAAAATGCAAGCCACAGTATAAATAAAACATTCCCATAAAATGATCGATTGTTCTCCCATTGATCACGTCCAACTTCTGACGGTCATTTTGGGTTCAAGATTCAAGATTCAAGATTCATTTATTTTTCGATACCAATTCATAAAATCATATAAAGTATTTACATTGTAAAAGAAACTCATCATTCAAACAGAACGCATATGAACTTTGTTTTTCATATATTGTTTTCTAAAATAAATGTTATAAACAGAGAGAGGTGTACACACGTTTCAATTGTTTCGTGATGATTCAACTTCAACATGAAAATATAAAATTCACGGACAATTAAGTTCACTTATCAAAACATCCGCTTCTATGTATGTTGAACCACATATTACGATATTAGCTGAAACACCTGCCCCTTCCCCTTCTCCACCTCCAAAACCCTTACGCACATAAACACAACAACCACAAATGAGGATGGACTGACTTTTATTCTTTATCATTATTCTTTCCATAGAGCGAATGGTTTAATGGATGAAGGTTAACTCTTTTATTCAAGCTTGTTTTCCTATTCATTGATGATCAAAATTAATACTCTTTCATATAAAATGCAATGTTTGCTGAGAAAACACACACAACGCACATGCACACACACGATCGCTACTTCAGTGGCATAGAAAACGGAGCATGGGGGCACATGGTTCCTCATCAAATGGCACCCCCCCCCCCAAAAAAAAAAGGAGAGAAGGAAAGAAATTAACAGAGGGGGAAGGGAAAGTGAAAAGAAGACGCCACAACCCCTCCAGCACCCTCACTAATTAACGGCCTAGGCTTGTATTTTCGTATTCATGCACCAAGTACAGTAGCCCCCCCCCCCCCCCCCCCCCGAGATGCCAGTACCCTTAAAGGGGAAGTCCACCCTGGTAGGCCTATTTAGTTTATTTTCATTAAAGCAGAAAAATTAGAGAAACAATTTCCCCCTATTTTACAACAAAATCCAATGAGAAATATGAAAGTTATGCATTTTTGAAGTTGTAATCAAACACAAATTGGCAATTCCGTGACTTCCATTTATCTTTTTCTTTTATTTTCCGTTTCTTTTAAAACCAACTTGATATCAGGGTGGACTTTCCCTTTAATGCCACTGCACCCTTTAATCCAAGCCACAGAGCCACAAACTGATTTACATCCAGGCATAGTATCATGCAAACCAGACACATTTAAACACTATAAATAAAGCATAAACATAATTTTCTTTGTTTTTCCTATTCAATGATTTATTTTGTGTATAAAACCTCAAAATGTATATCTCAAATCATATTTACTTGATGGTACAGTACCCCTTTTTCACTTCACTATATATCATATTTCCATAGACCTTGCAAAATAAGCAAATTTGACTTCGAACATTCAATGGATTATATTTCAGTATTATCTTCATACAAGAGTAGAACTTCTTCTTGAAATAATGTATACAACATCATAAAAATCAACAGAGGCATTTCATTTACCCATACAATCGTGTATGTGTACAAAAGCGATGGACTCGTGTTCAAGTGCTTAAATGTTGTTTTTCCGAAGGTTCATTTTCCTAAGGTTCGTTACTCCGACTGTTCGTAATTCCGAAAATGAAATAGGGTTCACAATTCCGAAAATTAAAAAGGGTTCATATTTCCGAAGGTTCGTAATTCCAAAAATTTATGTAGGGCTCTATTGCATTTTCAGAATTATGAACCTTCGGAATTATGACACCTTTTTCATTTTCAGAATAACAAACCTTTTTCATTTTCGGAATTATGAACCCCCTGCTATGGAAATTTGTGTTTCGGAATTATGAACCTTCGGAAAACGAGTACCCCCTGTTCTGACACCTTGTATACGTATGCATGGTGATGTTGTATTCAGACTAATGCAAACAAAACTTTTTAGCACAGCAAAACATGTGTCACATTATGTCAGAACATACATGGGGGCATGGAATTATTTATATTACCATTGTGTTCCAACTATACCCCTTCTTTATGTTGCATCTATCCCTAAACAAATATCTGCACACTCACTACAAGCATCACAAGGAGATGATAGGAAATACAAAGTGGAAAAATGGGAGAGAATGCTTACTAAATACAGGGAGCGTGATAGGTCCTCTACAGTGCGAGTCAGAAAAAATGTCCCACTTTTTAAAATGCTTATATTACAAATATGATAGCATATATCATATTTCTTGTACCATCGTCAGACAGATTAACTCTTCCCCTTTTATTTGATACCACATTTGTGGAGAATCAGTAATGAATTTACTGGATATGAGCAAATTAATGTGTATGGGTGAAAACCCATTTGCGCCAACATCAACAGCACCTTGCCGGATTTGGATTCACTGCACAATGAGCAAGAAAGCCTTTTGTAATGATAATTGAGTTGTTCCAACTCAGGCAGGGCCCTTTTATCATAAGACTTGGCGCAAATGGGTTTTGACCCCCTTACAAACAATGGCTGTTGTGCGCTCAACTGTAACAGCTAAATTGAAACAGATTTTACCAAGCAACAAAGGAATATATGCTCTATCCATACATGCTAAAAACATTCTATCAATCCCACATTTTTAAAACCATACTCAATTTGAAAAAGTGGGACATTTTTTCTGACTCGCACTGTATATCATGTTTGTTTAATCTGTGAATCTTATTATTAATTGCTCAATAAATTGTTCTTTTCATCACAGGAAAATTAATAACCTGAAATACACATGAATGTAGATAAATGACAGAAATTAGCATTGCTAGAAAATAGTGCACAGAGTTGGTAAAAAAGTGCCAAAAAATAGAGTTCTATCAGTTTGGAATTTGTGGATACAGCTACATGTGTGCGGGTATTACTTATTCCCTAAGAATTTAGTATGGAACACCTGCATTTTATGATAAAAAGACATCCAATTCACTCTCTTTGATTTCAAGATATTTCAGACTGAAAAATATTTATTTCAAATGGTGGTTATATGAGGTTCAGCCTGTACAATTATGATTATACATGTTACTCTAAAAAGACACATCTGTGCAGTGTTGACTGCTTGTGTGCATAAGTCTACAACTCAAAATAGAGTAACTGTTATAGCTACTCAAATGGTCCTATCACTGACTTCAAGGGTGCGCAGCTATAGGATTATGTTTCTTTCACTCAAACAAGCTGAATATTGCATATAAATGTATGCTCTGTTATGCACTGGCTTTCAGGAATGAAATAGGTTTTGCTGCTTTTACACACTTTGAGGTAGTAGTTTTCCTTTAAACTTTCCAATGTACCTGAGTAGCAATGTCATCAATAAACCTGCAAACTGTGGAAATCCATTAGAAGAAAAACTGCATATTACATAGTGAACACATTGGACAACACAATTAAACAATTGTGACAATACAGATGAAGTATTATCATACAAGCACTATCAACCTTGATTGGTTGAAAAAAATGAAAAGCAGACAATCAACCTTTGACACAATTTCAATCCCTTACAATTGATGAAACAAATTAAGCAGCCCATATTTTCCCAATAACAACAATGAGCAAGGTATCCCAAGATCTGTAATACAACCAACAGATTGTTGTCACTTGCCAGGGAGAAAATGAGTACCTTGAGAGATCATCTAATGTTAATCAGACTTAAAAAGGAAGCTTCACAGAATCACATAGTGACACATGAAACACATCAATACATGTCCTGGATTGAAAGTGTATCTTCATACGTATACAAGTCAATATTCACCATGAACTTATTAATAGCCAATGTATAGTTTCAAATTAATGTCTCCATTTTTTAATGACCTTTAGTTTTATCTTAATTATTAAAAAAACTCTGACACAAGGCATCACAAGAGTATAAAAATGCTCAGTGATACATGTACATGTAATATGTTTTCTACTGTAGAAATTTTAACTTTAATCATGTTGACCACCCCCCCCCCCCCCCCACACTCACTTTAATCTTGTCCCCGATTTTACTAATCACTTAAATTTGGATTCTGTATTTCTACATATTGTACAGCGATAACTTCATTTGCCATACATAAGGATAGATTTGTTTACAAATTTATTTGTAAAAAGAAATTCTTTCCTATATATATGGAATGAAGTTAACTACATCGAAGTTTATGGCATCTTACAAAGATATTGGATTATGACAAGTACATTATTATGAGGGGAAAATCATGAGAAAACTTGTGTAGAAAGCATTTTCATAGATGTAACATACAAACTTTGGTTTGTTCCAAAGAATCTAGCCAGTTTCGTATTTTTATATACTTTAACTTTAAGACAGTCTGCACTAACTCCAAATAAAATTCTTTGCTTTATATGAGATACTCCAAAACTTTATGTACATTTCTTGCATCGATTATTTAGTAGCCTGCCTTTACTCATTGAAATTGATAAAAAAATAATAATTAAGCTTGCAAACAGTTTCATAAAGATTTGATAATGACTAAAGGGACATGAAGACTGTCCTTAGGTAACTTGAATTCAAACCATGATGAATTCACTCATGTGATTTCACCGTAACCTACAGATTATCAAAACAGATCTCTATCTAATCAGATTCTGTCTATCATTATATGGCAAAGAGTATCATCGGCTCTTTTCCATAGTCAGTTGTCATCACTAGAAGTACATCCATGCTTAAAACAATACCTCACTACTTGTACACTTCTTCTACTTTGCTTCTTCACCTCCTCCTCTCCCCCCCCCCCTCTCCCCCCTCTATCTTCCTTTTTCTCTCCTTTCACTGTCTCCATCTTTTCCTCTAGAGTCCTCTCTGGTTAGAACATATCTCTTGCCCAGCTTTAAGCTAAGATCAAGCATGTTTTTCTCATAATTTCAAGATCACTGACATCTCCACACTCTCACCTGACTTGTCTACTGCATTTTCAAAACAAAGTTTTTTGCCACAGCAGCACCAATTTCAGCGAAAAGTCAATTGTTGCTCCTCAAAACCTGTCATATATTTTTAGAATGCCAGCACAAGTCTGCTTTTCGCTGTAGTCTGTTCTGAAACAGTCACCCCATCCAGAGGCGTCGATTCATTGGGGGGGGGGGGGGGGCAGAGCATTGTTCACAAACAATGTTTGCCCCCCCCCCCCCAATGCTTTGTCTATTTCGAACGAATCGACGCCTCTGACCCCATCTGGTCCATAAGATCTGACCCCTTAAAGTTACTTAGGCCATCTAAGTCGAATGACAGAGAGGTTGTCAGGTTTAGCTCCCTATGCACCAGAAATAGAACTAAGAAAGGCCTCTGCTATAATGGGTTTCCTCCCAAGGACAACCTCAATCTGTTCTGCTAGATACTCCATTCTTTGGTCCCTTTCCCCTCACAGCTTCTGGATTGCATGTCTGCAGACCTCCTCATTCTCATTTCAGGAGATTGTGTGGTTGCCTTTTCCCTTGTAATTGATGGGATCAGCTGGTATGGAATCTGTTGAATGAGAACAAAAACAGAGATTTTATTTGCTTGCAGTATTAAGAATGATGTGGATTCATTACAATGAATATGAAATACCTCTGACTTATTTGTTTTTCTTTTATGTTGTAACTTGCAAATACAGTTTGTAACCTGTCACAGCTCTTTCCTAGTTCTTTTCTTTTGGATGGATTATTTTGTTTGCAACACATGTTTCAAGCTAGCAGACTCCAAACTATGCTATTGGTATGTGATTCTCTTTGGGTGTGACACATTCCTTGTCATCGTTTGTACAATAAAAACGTACATTTAGCATATACTGGGAGAATATTTCTGTAATACTGCCTGAAATTTAGGGTGCTGTCCAAATAAACTAACAAAGTGTAAGTAAAAATTCAATATCTAACATCTAAATTACATTTCATGGCAATTTATGGTTCTACCTACTTTATATATATATATATATATATATATATATACAAAAAACAGGCAAAATCCTCAGTACCACTAAATAACATTTTTAAGCATAACATTCCCATTTCCTTTTCTGTTTTGTACTCACAACATGGCAATTAATGTTTGTATTTAATTCAAATGTCAATGGTCAAAAGGTATCACTGAATAAAATAATTATAAGTTCACAGTTAACACATAGATCCATAGACACATTTCCTACAAAATTAAATTATTGTATGAAGACATTTTCAACATAATTTCTTGATCTTTGCGGTAAATATGTTTAACAAGGCAGACAAGTTCCTCACCCTTTACAGGGAAAATGTTGTCATGTTCAGAAAAAGGTTTACATACCAAAAAGTAATAATGGACTAAAACATTTGTCAAATAAAAACTTATCTTTAAAATCTTACTGTACATGTATGTACAGTGCATCTACATACCCAACTTTGATTGCTTGTAATGAAAAATTCATAGCCAATGTGGAATTGAAATTCATTTCATGGTGAAGAGTAATTTGTTTTCTGTCAATGATACTATATTTAATGACTTTTTGCTACAGATAACTGAGCACTAAGGTTTTCAAAAGTATTTTAAAAATCTCCTCAGACCAATTTTCTGCTGATGCAGCAAATGTGGTACAAGCATATGCATGTGTTAAGGGCTGGTCACATTTGTCCGATAACGATAACAATAAAGAGATTTTTCATTAAAATTACACCCAAAAGCTGCCATACTATCAATAGAAACGAGCAAACTCACGCGTACTCACAATATAGTACATGTAGGGTGTACTTTGTACATGTACCTTTAATTGAAAACTTCGTTATCATTATCGTTATCAGACAAATGTGACCAGCCCTTTACTGTAGTCTAAAATCCTTTATCAATTTAAATTGGTCCCTTTTGAATGAAACAATAAAAAGTCTTAAGAGCTTTAGCAAGGAATATAGATGAAGCCAAAACTACATATCATCATGAAAAAGAAATATAAATGTTGCTAGTAATGAGACATTCCTTGAATTTGCGTTGATATTATAGTGGAAACTCGGTATAAAGAGCTCTGATATAACAATTTTGCTGGTCCGAAGTCTTTATGTCATTTTGTTTTTTAACCCTGATATAACAAGGTAATTTTCATGGTCCCAAGGTCCTCATTATATCATCAATCTGAATTATTGTGTGTACCTCAATTAGGTACACTGTATTGGCTTACTAACATGTGGAAAAGTTCACATTGCTTTATCAAATTCTCTGTTTGCACTGAATATATTAAATTGCATGCAATTCTCTTCAATTTCAATGTGGATGAGGCAAGTTTTATTTCTGTACATACATGTACCTCATGGCTTTGCTGTAAGTGTTGATGTACTGGATGATCTTGATCTACAAACATGGAGTACACCTGCAGTACCTTCTTCAGCTTGGCAGTCATCTTGTTCATTTGTGTTGATAGTCACTACGTGTCTACCTGCATGCCCATCTGGAAAATAAAATTGTGCATTTTAGGATTTATTAAAAATATTAATATTCTAACAAATCACACGAATCACACGTGAATTTTGACTTGTATTTACAAATGAAGATGATACACTTTCAATTCAGCACAGGAAGAACATATTCTTATAGCATGTAAGTAGATTGCTACACCTCATTATTGAAAAATACTTCAGATCACTTCTGCTATGAAAAAAACTCCCAAGAAATCAATTTCACAGGGGTGAAAGATATAAAAATATCTTTACATCAACTTTTGCAAGAGGCATTTCAAAGATAAAGAAATGTTTCAAATTATAGTGAGTATCAAGCTGTGCAATAATGTTGATCTTCCTATGATCATTCTATCAGACATACCCAATCACATAAGAAAAATAATTATGAAAATTATAAAAAGGTGATGAATCAATATCTTATGATTAGAGGTCTACATGTATATACAGGTGTATAAGTGACATTGTTGATGATAATGCTGTTTGTTTGAATAATTATTACTGACAAATTTATATGCATAAGCCAATTTCAACTTAGAAATAGCGGTAGTGTTCTATACAGTTGGATATTCATTTACCGTATTTCAGAATTGCAAGGGTATCAGCTATTATTGAATAACTGTAACATAATCACATTTTTGGAAAGTGAATATGTCTCTCAAGGAAAATCAGTGTTATTTCTCTTATTCAACACAAAACAAAAACTCAGCAGGACCAAAGGATTGAATGTACTACAAAAAATACAAAAGTTCAGCTTATTCCCAACTTTGTATAGACCAAAATGTATGCATGATTCAAGTTTCATGAGCTGCATCACATAGTCTGTACAATCCATTCAAATGGTACAATGCACTGTTGCTAATTTGGTCTCATTTCATGACCATATCCAAAGCAAGATTTAGAACATTGGGACTGATGATTTGCTGTTTAATTTGGGGTAGTTTTTATATGGCTGTCCACACTTTTTTCTGTTAATGTACACTGCACTCTAAAGGTGATCACTTGACAGGAAACACTCATGAATTTGATCTTTGATATAGAATGGGTAAAAAGAATGAAACACATGTTAAGCTCCAATCAGAAAAAAAATTGACGAAGCCAAAGTATAGCATTTAAAGGCTTTTATGTTCTCCTTTATTTTGATATGTTAATCATTCAACCATAAAACTAAACCAGATGAATTCTCGACTGCGCGCAGTCGAAATGTATGCCTCCGCCTTTGCCAGATCAGAAATATATCTAACATTCATGTTGATTTCTTTAAAACTGTGTTCATGTTACTGATTCGTCTAATCAATTAATCACCCTATCTTTTTATACTTATACAGTCATTGCATGCTTGAAAAAATATCCATGACAGGATTATACAGCTGCCATTATCATACTTTTAGGTTTAGTAATGATATCAAGCAAAGTGAAATGTTGAGCAATTGTATTTATATGCCATGCCATGAAAATGGGGACAAAATGTTAATAGATGTTAATTTCTAAAAATATATTCTACTAAGAAGCATTTCATACCATTTAAAAGCTTAGAATATGTCCTATTTATAAATGTAATGATTTCTTCGGGACCACGCCCATAAATTTAGAGGGCAGTACTGAAAAATGTTTTTTTACCACTAAAAAGTAGTCAAGATGCAAATTCTACAGATATCATTATAGAGACTGGTAAAATACATGTAGATAAAACCAGAATAAAAAGCCTCTAATTACATGTTAATTGACCTCTTTGACTTTACACCTTATAACCCAAAAGTCTGATCACTTTACATGTACAGTGTATCTCCTCCTAGTCATGAATACAAAATAGTTGAGATATGGTGATAACAAAGGTAAACCAGAATAAAAAACCTCTAATTACATGTTAATTGACCTCTTTGACATTTGACCTTAACACACCTTATAACCCAAAAGTCTGATCACTTTATCTCCTCCTACTCATGAAAAATAGTTGAGATATGGTGATAAAAAAGGTAAAAAACACATTAATTTCACATACATCTGTATAATGACCTCTAGCACCTGTCACCTTTGACCTACGTGAACAAAAAGCTAATCAGTTCGTCTCATTATGGTGATGCATACTAGTTCCAAGTTTGAAGTTAATGGATCAAATGGTTCTTGAGATACATGTATCACGTTAAGGCTAAAACCTGCAATTTCAGAATTGACCTCTATGACCTTTGACCTTTGACCTACGTATCACAAAATCTATTCAGATCATCTTCCTATGGTGATACATACTACCACTAAGTTTGAAGTTCATACCTCAAATGGTTCTTGAGTTATGCTAGAACTAGTCTAACAACTGAAATTTCAGAAAATGGCCTCTGTGACCTTGACCTTTGACCTACATACCCCCAAATCTAATCAACAAGTTTGAAGTTCATACCTCTTGTGGTTCTTGAGTTATCGCTAAAACGAGGCTAACAACTGAAATTTCAGAAAAATGGCCTCTGTGACCTTGACCTTTGACCTGCATACCCCCAAATCTAATCAGATCGTCTTCCTATGGTGATACATACTAGCACCAAGTTTGAAGTTCATACCTCATGTGGTTCTTGAGTTATCGCTAGAACAAGAAAGCAGGGCGGACGGACGGACGGACGGACGGAAGGACAACCCGAAAACATAAATGCCTCCGGCACCACCTACGGTGGGCGGAGGCATAAAAAGTGAATTTGATGCATTTTAGGGACAACAGTATAAGTGCGCTATATTATACTAGAAATATTTTTAACATATCATTTCAAAGGTTATATACATACTAGAATATTGGACTTAAAGAGAATAAGCTCATAAAGGAACATTTTGGTCATGAACATTCTTTTAAATGTTATTCATTGAAAGAAATGCCTATTTGAAATAAGTGTTGGGTTTGAATTGCATCAAACAATCTTTATATCCATGTGATGGATATCCTTTCCAATGCCTTGACTTGATTATTATGTTCAATTACTATCCGAACCTGTTTCCAGTATCATTTTGTAAGGATGACAGTGAATATTTCGACATTGTACTCTCCACTGTATATCTTGCCATTGTATTATTAATGCATGCCATACAACTCAATTGTTACTATGTCGCAGTCCTCGTCCTCTTCCTCTCTCTCTCTCTACTCCCCTCTTCCCTTCTTTCTCTCTACTTCACTCCCTCTCTTTAATTGTCTGTTCCTTTCTTCCATTCTTGTATTAATTTATATTGTGTTTGTGTAATGTGTATTCAGGCGTACCCACTACATGTTGGGATCGCGCCTTCTTTCTTGTAATTTTTTTGCAAGTTCTCGTTTATATCCATACTACTAACTGTACAATTTGAACAGATGATGAATATTGTCAAAATTGATGGAAGAAAATAAATGTTGGTTTGAAAGAATCAGGCTTTGTGTCATAACTATTAAAGCTAATGTTAAGATTTCAGAATGTTTGCAATGAGCAGGCAGGAAGAAAACTGATATTGGAGGACAATGGACCTTCTTCGTTATTGACCCAAATTCTGTAAATTGGCATCAGTTAAAAACATTGAAGTCTATGAGAGTGACTAGTCTAATTCAAGCTACCTGTAGGTACATTTCTTTAAAATAACCCATAAAATCTAATAATTACGTTGTCCAAAGAAGGGGCAGGACATCCATTCTTCCAGTGTGTGTGTTTCAGAATGCTCCACATGAGATTAAGGAAGTTCACCCTAGGTGACATTCTATGCAACTCCTACATATCCATCTTCAACTTTTTCAAAAAAGTATTGCCTACATGTACTTAATGTAGAACAAATCTAGGGATTACTGCCATTCTGAAATATAGCTTTTTGAAAAAGCATTCACAATGAGGACAACATATTTTCCCGGGGGAGGGGGAGGGGGCAGTCAAATATATTGCTGTACACACACGTGACCACAGGTTTTCCGAAACCCCCCTAAACAAGTTTTATCCATTGGTCAAAATCACACCCTTTTTGAGGTTTTTCACTTTTTCTCGAGAAATTTCCCCCTAAATAAGTTTAACCCCCTCGAACAGACCCCCTAAACAAGGTGTACCTCAATTAAACCTCTGAAAAGTCCTAGCTATTTTGGGCCTGTACACATATCACAGAATGTCTGCTATCTGATTGTTTTCAGGCCGGTATTTCTACATCTATATAGCTCTATTTGTAAAAACATTACATAAGGAATTTAACAATTTTTGGAAAAGAGGCTCTCACCTTATTAGCTTGTGTACTTTTTGTACAAAGAGAGAGAGAGTAAATTTTTTTAGAAAAATATATCATAACAGAATATGAATAATGATGTCTAAGGTTGATATTATATCACACTTCCAATTAATATTCACCACAAGTACATGTATATATAACTATATACACTACATACATGTAGCTATCAGGTGAAAAATTTGTGCACTATGCTAAGAGTTTACTACTATAATTTTTTTCATAAATTTTATACAAAACAGCAATCATTTTTTGCTGTTGGATTTTGACCTGAGTAATGACTTTCACTAGACTCTCATTACTTTTGTAAAGAGTAAGCTTTGAATGATAAAATAAGCTTTTCATTATGCATTTCATGCCTGTTTAGAGTAAAACAGAAAGAAAAAAGTACATGTACAGTTGGTGTATTTACCCTAAACAATTGCATGCTTCTGCACATGGCATGCATATTGTAAAGAATGATGTTGTTGAATTTAAAGGGCAATCTAATTTTCTAACAAGTTAATCCGGATAAATCAAGAAAAATCAGAGAAACAGATTGGTGAAAGTTCGAACAAAATCATTTGAAAAAAGAAATACAAGTAGTTTAAAAAGTGGTCATCACTACCATACCGTCCACACAGGAGCTGTCCTTTTAAGAGGCAATGCCAACACTTACCGGGTACGTATTTTAAATGCCCTTTGAGAAGCCACTTTCCCTCATCTTTGTTCATTTAACTTGTATTGTTTTTCTTGTGTATGCAAGTATGTTTCAACAGTTTTCCTTGATTTTTATTCTACACCTTAGTTCCTTATTGTTTTTTTCCTTTTAGATTCTACTTTGCATACATGTTTAATGTTTTAATATGTTTTTAATTGTACAGACAGGGCCTCTTGGAAGAGCAATATTCTTCATTGAAAGTGCCACACTGTATAAAGAAGACTGTAATAAATATGTTTTAAATGAATGAATAAAAAAATTCATCATCCTACCATGATGTACTTGGAGACATTTGTTCTACACAAATATTATTGACTATTGATTTCCAATTTTCTACGAAGCACGTTTTTTCCCTTGGAACTGTACTAAAAATATTTTCGAGATAGCATGTTCTTCTACATGTAGGTTCTCCAAAAAAAGTCATATCAGGTCATAAAGTCGGAAAATGACATTTCAACCTTACTGAATGTTGGAACATTAAGTAGTCAAGAAAATCATGAGTCATGATTGCAACTTTCAAAATCGCTTATCTTGACTGATTAAGGACAATGCTTTTATTTATTTTTTCGGAACAACTTGATACTAAGGCTACTATTGATTATTTAATTTGTCAATTTGTAAATCATAATGTGCTACATGTTCAATAACTTGTAATAAAAAATCATGGTGAATTCTATTTAAAAACTTGATGAAACAATGATTAATCTGATTTTCAATTAAGGATCTAAAGTAATTCTCCTTTTTAAAATTCCTGGCTTTTCATTCCTTCTTCTCTTTAACTCCTTGATAAGAGCTCTGATCTTGCCACTTTAAAAAAGACCTTTTTATATTTGGGGTTGTGTTATTGATGGTTGCTGTCAACATCTCAGTTGCAGAAATAATGCACCAAAATGCACAAAGACGTAGAGGTGACATGATCCAAGTATACAAGATCATTCATGGTCTCGACAGAATCCTGAGTAATGCCTTCTTTGAATACTCTACTTCCAGTACAAGGGGTCATAGCCTAAAACTCACCAAAAACAGATGCAAGACCAAGGAAAGACAGGAAGCCTTCAGCCAATGAATAATTAATGAGTGGAATTCACTGCCCGAGGAAGTGGTCACTGCTCCCTCGGTGAACACATTCAAGACCAGACTTGACCGGGTACATGTATGGGCAAACCAATGATTCAGCTCCCCATACATGTAGAGCAAGCTACTGAGAGCACAGTAAGAGAGCCAGAGACACACGGAATAATATACAAGAAAAGGAAAAGAAAGGATGACCCCGAGCCAGCAATGAGAATAGTCAAGAAGAGCCAGAACTGGAAGCCCGACTGCTGAGACGACAGCAATCTTGGGTAAAGGTGAAGAAAATGAACTCGTACAAAAAAAAACCCAACAAAAATAAATAAACTCTGACAGTGCTATGGATTTGTGATCTCCTGTGCTCATGCAAGCACAGTTCTTCGCCAAGCGGAGGAAATCAATATAAGAAGAAGAAGAATACAAATTGACTTTTACAAACTATAGACCTGGCAGTACCGGTACTAGTAGTAGATCAGGGCCACGTCTTATAAAGAGTTGCGATTGATTCGAATCGATCACAAATTAAAACTTTGTACTTAAGAGATAGGAGTTGCGATTGATTTCAAGTTGCGATCGATTCAAATCAATCGCAACTCTTTATAAGACGGGGCCCAGATCACTACTACCTTGATCATCTGAAATTTTCAGGATGTTTTTTTATCTGTCCTGTGATTGCAAGTATGCTTTGACAATGTTTTACTATATAGGCCAGGATTTGGTTTGAAATCTTATAATGCAACTTGCACATTCCTAACTGATCGGATGAGATTGCAAATCGCAACAAAATGTTAGACTTGATCTCTCTACACCATGGTGGTATTTCCAGCTTGTCACTGATTTGCGTTGGAAAGTCATTAAGTGACGGTGGGGGCAAGGTAGCTGCAGTTTTGAAGGCATGGTTGCCTGTTGTAGGAAGTCATTTGAAAATTTCTGATACTGATTTTGCTTTGACCTTTGCTCTGGTGACACTTGCAGAATGTTTTATTTGATTAAAGATAGGGTTAGGGTTAGTGTTGCTATTGGCAGGCCTGTTTATTAATGATAAGGCAAGTGATGTCACCCATCATGAGAAAGAATGAGTATATGGTAAGCTGGACAGACTTCCATGTAGCTTTTCCATTTTATTTCTTCATCTATCCATCTTTCATCCCAAATGAAATGAGAAGGTCTTGATAAATTTTGGATAATATCAATACACACATACTTAAATTGCAAAAATGAACAACAGAGATGACAATTATTGAGTATGAGAGCAGTGTATGTGAAGTTTATCTTGTCAGAATACATCATAGATCAATGGTATGTTTCTAAAAAAACAACAACAACACACAGTTGAATAGCTACAGGGCACATGCTATCCCCTCAATCAATTGGTTAAACAAGGGGAATAAGACAGAAAAGACACACAAAAAAGAGGAAAGTGAGAGAGGGAAGAAGAATGAGCAAAGACAATGATAAAACTCCCTCCATACCCTCCCCTAATTAATGGCCTTGTTAATTTTCATTTCATCTATTTTGTAAATCGTGCCATCCCCTTGCAGGCCAACAGCAGTGCACTGCACAGTAGAATCAGCCCTGTACGAGAGCAGAGCTAGGGCACATTGCTTGCTACGACGTTCCACATGCATGTCTAGCTCACTCACCATTATAAGAGAATGGCTACATACATGTACATGTATATTGTGGTTGATATCGTTGAGGAAACCACTCGTTCGAAGGATCTGGCATAAAATTAGATATTCTATCATTCTAAAATGTAGAAGAAAGTATTTTCTCAAAATTTTGCGGATTATATTGGTGTTTTTACCTCTTCAACTTGGAGGTCGTGACAGGCCGAAATTGACACAGCCCCATATACAGTGTAGTGATGGTCCCGTGAGTGGCCTCGCGCTGATCATGCAGCAAACACACAATTTTTCAGTGAAAATGGGGGCAAATAAAAATCGAAACTAGATTGTAGACTCGTGGGACATTCGCACGGCCATCGCACAGCTATCGCAAGGTGGCCGCTCGCTGCCCATGCAGTATCCGTGATTTTGGACAGTCATCCCACAGCAACCCCACAGCTCCCGCGCCATGCATGGCCATGCCACTCATAGGCCCTTGCCTATGTGGGACTGTGTCCAACATTCACTGTTGCAGTAGTCAAAAACAGATAACAAAATTGCTCTAAATAAGCAAGATTTAATTTTCTTAAATTTGCTAGATTACCTGATTCAGGGACTCTTCAACTCTTACTATGCCACAAATTTGGGGATTCAGAATTGTAAGTGAAATTTTAAATAATTATTTTCCTCTCATGTATGAATGATCTAGACTGGAAAAAGGCCCGCTAATACACACAAAAGCTACTGAAGCCTATTCACCCGTAAAAGCTAGTCTGGAGTACAAGGTTATCTGCAGATAAGCTTGTACATGTATAAGTGGGCCGTGCAGCCACCTCGAGACATTTTTCAATTTCAGATGGGCTCCATACGATTTCCGTGCGGATGCTGCGGAGACTGCACGGCAACTGCACTGAAATTGCACGATTTCTGTACAATCTCTGAGCAGCCTCTGTACGGATTTTGCCCCGGCCTGCCCCAAAGGGCCAATACAAGAAATGGCACGATGCTCGTAGAATAGAGGGACATACCTGTAGTTATTCATGCACAAACTGAGGGGAAGATAAAATGATACAAGAGTGAATATTTAATCATTAGCAGTCTCTTGGAGGATTTGGAATATAGGACTAGGCCTACATTTATGAATATATTTGTTCACATCTTGTAAGGTCTAGTAGAATAGACTATTCATTAATTAAAGAACGCTGCCAAAATTCAGCCTATTTTGAACTGAAATATAAATTTTAAGATCATGCATGTTGTACTTAGCCTACTTACCACACATAGGCAATGACATGACTCCCTAATTAATGTAAATTTTAGATACTG